>LDMZ01065736.1:0-10031 GCA_001455285.1 Sphaeromyxa zaharoni
TTTTTTAGGTTTATGCCGATATTAATATAAATTTATGCTAGAATAGCTATATCAAGTTTAATTTTTTCATAACTCCTATTCTTATGAAAGTTCTTTTCTTTTCTTAGACATAGATTCATTATTTTCTTCTTTAATCATCCATTCAGGGTGCTCTGGTACCATGTATGCAACAGTTTTGTCTAAAACTATTGTGACGAACTAATGAAGCTGAAATAAAAAGAAATATTAAGAAACGCTTGCCACA
Organism: Sphaeromyxa zaharoni; assembly: GCA_001455285.1. Taxonomy (NCBI): domain Eukaryota; kingdom Metazoa; phylum Cnidaria; class Myxozoa; order Bivalvulida; family Sphaeromyxidae; genus Sphaeromyxa; species Sphaeromyxa zaharoni. Next base: position 245 of record LDMZ01065736.1, read on the forward strand.
AGGATATAGGCTACTCTTAAGCATAAAACACACCAGAAGAAACCATCTGTTTCCGTCTGAGCAGTTTTAAAATGTCGATACCTATTGATTATAGCGATTCTTCACTAAACTATACATGCACTTGGTTTTCCCTGTAGATGCACGAACCGACTTATCCAGATAACCTTCCATGGAAGATTCAGGCGACATAAAATACTTATATGCGTATTTTGGTATAGTTTCTGTATTGAAAGCGATTAATAATATCTTTAAAACATTAAAAGAATTATACTGTAATGAACATTAATATACCAAAAAATTGCTAAAGCTCTTTTGAGCAAATTCTGGTAATGTCCAATCGTGTTTACAAATCTTGGAACTCCCCTTCTCATATGTCGAGTATATTTGATCGCATTGATCCTTAGCTGAAGTAACGCAAAGAGCATTCCAATTAAAGGTGCAAACGGAACAAAATAAATAAACATATTAATCAAGCAATATTGAAGAACTAAAGTGTTATTCATTTTTTAGATTATATAAACCGATTAAACGATATTCTGAGGAAACTGGTTCATTCTTCGGTAAATGAAAATCTCTAATTATAGCCATGTTCGCTGAAAATGTTTGTGTTTTTCCTTTATGACTCGTTTCTGCAGCGGCTAATTCCTTCGTCGAGAATCTCCTGTTAGAAATAATATATTTAAATAGAATAATACGGAAGAATATATTCTTTCAGGATCATTATGCCAGCTTGAGCAATTACGGCCATAGAATAAAAAACTATAACTTCAAATTGGCAACCACCAATTCCACACTGAATATTTTATAAAACATTAAATTATTCAAACTTCCTCGACTCTATATCCAAAAGCAGTACTGTAATTTCCTGGAACACCTGAGAACCTTCCTTTGATCAAGGTTAAGTAAAGAAGGGTTGTGCAAAGATTAACAATTTGAAGAATAAAAATTTTCAAGAAATAACGGCTATCGAAAACTGACTGAGTTCTTGTCATTTCTAAAATAATACCTTAATCAAAGAAAGTACTAATATCTACCCCAATCGGTGACGTAAAAAAGAATCTTGTTGAACACCTTTGATAGTTATTAAGAATAAATCAGCAAAAACGAAGGAAAATAAAATAATACAAGCAGCACTTATTACGAAAGAAATCATGAGGGATGCATAATTAGTGTAAAATTCAGAATTCAATATTCCTTGCATAGGTTCTATTAGTTGCTGTCTGCCAAAAATAGACAGTGACCCAAGAAGAGCAATTATACTTGCCTTTAACTGTTAGTAAACTGACAACAAAGAATGTACAAAAACTAGAGAAATGGAAGTCCCTAGAGCTGCTCGGTAGTATCCTCTACTCTTGGAATAATAAGGTTCCTCTCGTTGAGTAATATCATTATAATATCTCTCTTTAGCCTGGGAATAAAATTGGTATCTTATTGCTTCACAAACATCAGTGTATTTATAAGTTCCTACTAAGTAAGAAGTAGAAAGCTGTTCTCTTTCCCAGAAGCGAATAAAAAGCATTCCTCCAATATTTAAATAAAAATCGAAAGTTATTACCCCAAACAGAATTTAGAGTAGCGGTGATAATATTTAACGGATTATCAATAACATCAACAAACTATATATGTCCAAAAATGAAAATTTATTAATACCCTGGAAATTTTACAGATATCCGATAACTGCCATTTTTTGCATCCTAGACGTTCATCACAGTTAGCGCACATTAAGTAGTCTTTCAAAGGGTTAAGACATATTTCAGCTCTAAAGATGTATATTACGAAAATAAATATTACGTTGGTAAATTGATGTTGGTATTTAGTGTCAGAGCCCCATAAGTCATCGACAATATTCCCAGTACAGCAGGAAATATCAACCAGCTAACGTATTTACCTTGGATTCAAAATTTTTATTAAAATAAATACCCATCCACAAGAAATAAAGGTATGTTTCAACTCCGAAATAATTTCTAAAACATTTAATGTTTGTTAAAACCTAGAATACCTTATACAATGAAGAGGCTGAGTACTAAAGAATGCAGTAAATCTTGCCCAACCTTCGTTAAGAATCTTTAATTTTTTTTCACAGAAAAAGGTAATATCACTTCTCTAATGTTTACTGCTCTTTTACCAAGCCTTCTTTTGCCTTTTACTACTTTCTCAATGGTAATATGCTATAAATATTGTTATAACAATTCATTTATATACTTATAGCTAATCAAAAATGACATATTTAGTATCTCAAAATTAAAAGTAACCTTATAAAAAACTATTCATATACGTCCAAAAATAACAGAATTTAGCTAAAATTGTTTGGTTGTATAGTATTTAGAATTGGTTTAACAGTCCTTCACGGTAGAACAAGTTTCAAAAAAAATTCGATATAAAATAACAAAATATACATAATCTTGACTATTAGTCATTACAGACTGTTAGCAAATTTTAATTTATTATATTGTTCCTGCTGAAATAATGGTTTGTCCAAAAAATTAGGTAATATGACTTTTTTTAATATCTCGAACTAAAAGTTTTAGATTAAGAGAAAAATTGAAGCATTCATAATCATTTCATACGTGTAGTTTATAATCTTACGGAAGAAAACACATAATTAATGTGATTTATTCAATAAAAAGTGTAGGATATACTTAAAAAAATTTGATTGAAATGATTTAATTTAGTTGACTAGAAATAAGCAAACGACGGTTCTATATTGTACCAGTCATTGCAAACATAATTTAGGCGTCTTAGAGGTGGCACAAAAGAAAATCAGTAAATTGAATAGCTCAGATCTAAATTGAAGTTCGAGTGGATGTATTAGGTAAAATATTTTGGATAGCTTATTTAAAGACAAAATACGCTATAAACCTAAACAAAACATCAAATTTATAAACAAGTTGTTTGATCCTATGTCTTTCTATAAAAATACTGTAATCTAGAACAAATAATTGAGGCTTAAATCTTCTATTGCTTTTTTCCCTATCATACCCTTCATGGGAATCAGATATATTAATTCTACTAAGAAATACGAAATATGGTATTTATATATAGTAAATGTAGCTGGAGTATTAAAATAATCAACTGATTATTTTTTCAAAAAATCAAATAATCTATATAGTTTCAACCGACAGTTGTACAAAAAATATAAAAATAGTCGTAAAAATGATAGATCCGATAACCTGGTGCTGTTCAAAGTGGTCAAGTTGTATTTTCTAAATAACATATAAATAATACAACAGTCAGTATTTCTTCAACATTTTGTATAACTATTTATTTTATGTCTACCGCAAGATGAAAAACAAAAAAACAAGAATAGTGAACAATTTCCTTCAAAAATCTTGAAGTAAATTAATCACACAATTTAAAAATATTTTCACAGATATTATTAAGATTAATTTTATAAATAAATATATAAAAAATTAGGTTTAATAGTATATATGTGCTATTATGACATAAATAAAAGTGAATAAAAAATAAAGAGAATGATTTTTGCCAGGATATTGTAGTATAACTATTTAGAATGATCAAACAGAAAAAAATTTTTGTTCTGAATAGATAAGTTATTTATATTTAACCTAAATTGATAGGCACAATTTTAAACAAAATACGAAAAAATATTAAACATGATTCTGGAAATTTAAAATCTGATTAAAAAATTCAGAAAACTTCCATCGTAGCGCAAAAGTTTATAAAATTGTTTTTCTGAATAAAATACTTTCGAATAAATACCAGCATCAAAACTTACTTATAAATCTTTAACAATGAAGTTTTTCGATAATATCTTTTATTCAGACAAATGAGTTTACTTGAAACCATTCCGATATAATGATATTTTTATACGAAATATAGAAATATTAAAATAAGTTTTGCGAAATGACCGTTAAAAATAAAAATTCAAAGAATCTGTTTTTCAAAAAAAATGTGATCTAGAAGAAGTTTTTGCCAGGAATTTATAAAAGGATTCATGCAATTTCACATAATGGGATAAGAGAAAAAATATGGTTTATAATTCTGAGCAACGAGTAATTTACACTATGCCGCTTTTAGTATCTTAGGGGAATAATTAGAGAGATTCATATTCTTATCTACAGCAATACAATGAATAATGACGAATTCCTATAGCATACAGGTGGTCATTACCTAATTTCTAATTTATATAAATTTGGTATCGTATTTCAATGCCCTAAAAATAAACGACAAGAATATTAAAGGAAATCAAATTAAAGATTTTCTATTTTTTTCATCTACAAAATATCTTCTTATTTTAAAATAAATTTATTAAAGTTATAATACCCGAAAAATAATTTTAAAACCAGACTCTTGGATTTTTTTAGGAACGGCGATACCTTTCATTATACTTTCGGAAAAAAATTAAATTTAAAGATTTGATTTTTTTATTTTGAAGAATCAAGTTTTGAAAGTTTAAGAAAAGAAGTAATATTGATTTAGTACATATATATTTAAAGAAATTTTGTACCCTGTGATAAACAGTTGAAAAAAAGAGTTCAAATTGACTATAAAAGCCATTTCTATCAACGTTTGTATAATAATAAAGTTACATATCAACCTCCTTTCCTTTTTTTGGGTTGATATTTATTTTTGAAAATTTCTGATAGATTTAAATATTTACATATCGGACAGAAAAAATAAGTTTTGCCACTTTTTTTATGGTATATAAATAATATGAATATTCATTCATTAAATTAACGAAATTTTTAAAACAAATGTGATAAAAGTAAATTATTAAGATTATTCATTTTTTTTCGATATACCTGAATTTTTGATTGATCTAAAATTTCCATCATCATCATAATTTTCTTAAGATAAATAAAAAAAGCCAGATTGTGTCAGTTAACGTGATCGAAAATTCAATTATTTTACAATATCACTATCTTAAGCCATTAAAGCTATGTGAAAAATTTGTTCACAAAAAATTGAGGGTTTTTATTATAAAAATTTGTATTAAATATTGATTTCATCTCTTTTGTGTAAAAAAGTATTTTTATTATTCTAAAGTAGATTTTTTAGAGTAAAGATTGAGGATCAAAACTGCTAAATGTTCACCTAATTAGTACAAGGAAAAGGGTTTTTATAATATTAATCAAATAAAATATGGAGAAAAACCCTTTTTAGACTACGTATATATTTTTATACAAACACATATTTAATCATTATCGTTAAAATTAAATATTATGATTTTTTATTTTTTTGATCAATTTATTTTAATATTAAAAAGAATTGAAGCAAAATATTTATCAAACATAAATCATTCTATTAATTCTACACTTATAAATTTATTTATGAAAACTACAAAAGAAACATTTTGTAGTTTCTCTTTACCTATTTTTTTAACATTTTTTAAATAATTGATTAAAAAATTGAAGTAAAATTTTAAGGTAATGCACCTTATTTATATTTTTATGGTATGACAATGAAATCAAACTTCTAAACTTAACATACAGTATATTGTAAGTATTTATACTTTTTTTATTTCTTACATTTTAAAACAAGAAATTTAACAAAAAGAAGTGCTGTAAATTTGTTTAAAATATTTTATTTTTTAATTAAATAAGAGTGCTAATACATAACCAATATTATATTCATTCATTTTTGTATAACCGATGAAATGTTTAAGCTTTATTGTTCTTAATTAAATTGGATATATTTGTACAGATCATTATAAAGTAGTTTATAAAAGAATAAATCTGTGTTCACCACAAAAATATTCAAGATATGAAATGAAAGCTGAATGGAATCTTCGACTGTACTTAAGCTAATACAAAAGTTGTGATTAACCATTTTGATATTCCTGACCATTATTTTTCTCGCTTTTTGAAAAATATAATTAAATATTAAAAAAAGTGTAACCTGAACTAAATTTGTTTTGGTAATATACAAAGGGGTATTTAGATTATATTTAAGATATTTACTAAAGTAATAATAATTATACTAAAATTACTATCGCTTAAATACAATTTTTTTATCTTCTGTTAAATAATAGAATTTAAATTTACCAAAATATTTATTGCAACAAATTAATCTAATATATATTTCTTATACTTGAATATAGCAAAATTTTCAACCTGATAACTTATTTTTTCGAGATTATTGCCTTTTAATACGTGGAAAGCAAAAGCCGATATGCATGTTGCACCACTTCTTATTCTTCATGCCGCATCATTATTTTTCTTAGGCATAGGTCTAACATGTATACCGGTACAAAAAAATGAAGTTTATCCGCAATAATGTTTAAACCAAAAAATATATTTTTGATCCCTGAATACCGTGTATTTCAGAACTCTTAGCATATAATAACGCTCAGAGGCTTAATATCATTTCAATTTTTTGATAGATAATGTATATATCATTCGACGGTACCAAACAATAGTGAATAATGAGCAAAAAATGACTTGGTATAATTATTAAAACATCAATAATAATTTTTTCTCGAAAGATTCTATAATTCGATTTATTTAAATATTATTTTGAAGGTTTTTTGCTTTAAGAAACAAAAACATAGGATGGTTCCAAGTTATTATTGCATTTTTTAGCCTTTTCATTGTTTTGACCCTCTTACATAATTGTAAAAATATATCCAGGATTTAGCTATTTTTAATATTAATTTTATATATATATAATTAAATGTTTGTATAAATTGAGAAAAAAACGAAACCTATTTCAAATTATAGGTAAGAAGATTAAGGGAAAAATTTACTACTAAGCTTGAAAAAAAAGATAATATCTGTTTCCTATATTATGACGAAATCTGTTATACCTTTTGAAAAGTTTTGCATTTTCGATATCAAAAGTAGTGCAAAAGGCTACAGTGAATTTGTGTTCTTTTGTTAATATTAAAGAACAATCTAGATCATTTCTGATAGATTTAAATCTACAATTTATTTTCTTAATGATTTTAAAATCAATTATAATTTTGTAATTTTAATAATTTAGTGTGAAAAATTAACTAAATATTTTATTTTTTCACAACGAATCAGGATTAATATTTAAACCTTATATTTACTTTATTAAAAGTACAGAACTTTGATAAAAACTCAAAAAGTAAAAATTTAAAAATTTGGTTTTCCAAAGGTATTAATTTTAAATCTTGATCATCGAATCATAATACCTGGTGTAGATTAAATCCACCTTCAAATAATCCAATATTTATAGCATGGTCAAGACCTAGTATTATGAATGCATAGAATTATTTAAGCTACCAATTATCTTAGTTTCCTTATCGGATACAATAACTCTTTGCAGAATTTCATAACACAAATACCTTCTCATGTTTTTTGTAAATATTTCATCGAAAGGAATATCATTTAATATCCTGATAATGGATAATAAAAGAATTATAAATTTTACTTTTGAAAATTTGACTTGACAAATCTGGAATGAAAAAATGTTTTAAATGTCAGAATTTCCTTCAATGATTTTAGGTCAATACGCGATTGGAAGTATGCCTGATACCGCATTAATTCAGCTCTATTAGGTACGGTAATGTCCCTTTTCTACAATGGATAAAAAAATTGAAAGTCCGAGTGCTACCTTATATGGCAAATACAGCATTAAATATTCTGCAAAAGCCACCAAACATTCGTTTGTGCAATGACATTTTATAGCTGTTATTTTTGATTTTCGTACAAGACCTGAAGTTATGAAAGTAAACTAGATATTTTAATAACTAAAGTAAAATGAACCTTTTCAATCTCAATACCAACCTGTGTCATCCTTTGGACAAACTTTTCTCGTAATTTAATCAAGGTTTCTTCCTCACGAGAGGATATTAGAACGTAGTCTAATTTTTTTTAAATTTCGTAAAATTAAATTACCTATTTCTTTTTCTCCATCTTCGAAATAATAAGAACCGGTAGATATAACTTTAGCTTCTAATTCTTTCATCTATCCAAAGGTTTAAATTAATTAAACGCAAACAAAAAACACGCTGTGTAGTTTCATCAGTCCTGGTAGTTGTCCCCTCTGGAATAGCACTGTCTTCCTGACTTACCCTATCCAATGAAGAAGATTTTCGAAGGAATCTAGCTTCATCATCTTCACCCGTTATATTCTCCGAATCTACATCCCCCGTCTCCATATTCTTGGAGACATTTTCGGTTTCTTCAGATTCCTCCATAACTTCCACAACTACGGTATCAAATAAGATTTGTTTGCCAGAAGTTTTTTCTTTTATTCCAATTCCCAATGCCCCCATATCAACACTTGTAGTCCGCATTTCTGCTTGTTCAATTTGACCTTCTTGATCCCCAATGACTTGTGTATTTTCACTTTCCTTCTCATCAATCGAAGATGTTTGATGCGATTCACTCTCTTTTTGTTCACTTGATTTAACCTCCGCTTGTATTTCTCGCATAGAACCAGTGTCTTCATCATCAGATTCCTTTATATCCTCCACATTTACAACATCAGATACGCGAGCTTCATCAAATGAGAGCTTTTGTCCAGAAGTTCCCTCTTGATCTTTAATTTCTAATACGCCTACATCAATGTCTTTACTTTGCAGGTCTATACTTTCAGCTTGACTTATTTGTTCCTCCTTAACTGCATATATATTTTCAAGTTCCTTCTCATCCGTCACACATGTTTGATCAGACTCATCGAATTTCTTCTCAGTGCTTTCAATGTCCAATCTTATTTCTTCTTTTGGGAGAGTTTGTTCACTTTCTCCTACGGTTTCTTCAGGCTGACCTTTATCCTTACTTTTTATTACTTCAATATTTAAAAAATTAATATATTCTAAACATTTTTCCTCTACCACGGACAAAAACTTTTTAACTTTACTAAATTTTTTCATTCTTCTTTCTTAAATGGGAGTCGAATATTTATGACGAATGAGTAAATTAATTTTCTGACGTCACGACCGAAAATCATTCACTCTCAACGTAATTACCATTATATTTTCTTTAAATTCATTATTTAAACAAAAATTTTCAGCTTTGATTTCAAGAAATCATTTTTCAGTATATCAGAATAAGATAAATTATTAGCGTCTAGGATTTAATTCCTTCTTAGGTCAAATTTGTCACCTATTGTTTAGTACTCAATCTCTGTCAATATTCCGCATTCAATATAAAATAAAATATCTCTTTATTATATGAATTTTAATATAGATCAAAAATATATTAAACGCCTTCGTAAATTTTACTTTTAGAGGAATTCAGATCAATATTTTACCAGCGTTAAAACGGTAACAGCTTCCTCATATTCATCAACCTTTATAACAAGGAAAATGTGAACTTTAAATTTGAAAGCTTCTCCTGTCGATCATGTATTCCTCCCATTTAGTGAAATTTAGAAGTGTTAATACTTATTATTAGGTAAACCATTATCTTCAGTACTCAGAATAATGTCATAAATATATAGATATGATGCTTTGTTAAGAGTTTTATTATAGGTTTTTTTTATATCTACCCTCCAAGGTTCATTAAAGTTATTCTAATGACCATTAATATATTTAAAACTTTAAGGTATTTATAATTTTCTTACTTTTGTTCTCCAAAAATATATATTACTTCAATTTATTATAAAAATTTAATATTTATCGAAGTATTTGTTTAATTTTTACCTACTTGTGAAGCATTAAAATGAATTAATGATTTTCATTCATATTAATAACCTAATATTAAGCAGCATTTTATTATCCCAAGGGTACAAAGTTTATTAATTCATATTATATAATAAATTTGTTAATCCTAGTATTTCTTTTTACATATTTAAAAAAAACTAAAGTAATATAAGCTAATAAAATCTTTTCTCGAAAACGTTTTCTTATTTTACA
>LDMZ01065965.1:0-10768 GCA_001455285.1 Sphaeromyxa zaharoni
TACTAAAATTAGATAAAAATACTTTAGCAAACTTAATCTTCTTAGGCATTATGTAGTTTTTTCATTATTTTCTTGAGGCAGATGTAATAATGGTAAAAATTAATATAATTTAGGAAAAAAAAATGCAGAATCGAGATAAGGATGTTACAATGACGTTAGAAAAAATGAAATCCTTATTACATAAACACGTTTTTTGATTTAGTAAAAAAGGTAATAATAAAATTCATAGCTGTCAGAGGAAGCTCCAGAAAATACGCTTGAAAATCTAGATGACGATTTTGACTTTTTATCATCAGAATGGATTTCTTCAGAGCATCCTGCTTGCCTTATTGAATACATTAATAAGTTGATGAAAGAAAATCCAAATGTAGATTTCTAAAAGTTTACATATAAAAATATTTTTTAAGAGCGACGAAAAAAATCAATTAAATTCAAGTGTCTGGAAACTTAAGCATGAAATCAAATTTTTGGAAAGTAAGTTGATAAAAATACATGAAAAATTTAAAAACATGTATCTTACTCTTCTCATCAATTCTGATCTCAAAGATGTTTTTGAATTTGGCTTACTTTAATTACTTTCAATCAAGATGCAATTGACTATACAAGAATACCTAACAAACATGCTTCCCAATGTGGTCAAGGAAGGTAATGATGTTAGAAAAAGACTTGATTATGCTAGTAACAGCCGAAATACAAGACTGTAATAGCTGCGGATCAGATCATAGTAAAAAATCCAGTTGTGATTCACAGAAGGCTTTAGAAGGTATTGTTTTATGTTGTGCTGTAGTGATTTTATAGCGGGACTTAATCCAGAGATAAATTATGGAAAAGAAAAGGTAGAGGACATGATCCTTAGCAAACAATTTGAAAAATTAAATTTAAGGAAACCTAAATCTTCCAGTGTTACAGAAATTGTTGGAAGAGAAAATAGTAGACGGAAAAAACGTTACTAAAATTTGTATTTTATTTTTACATTTAAAGTTTCAACGATAAAATTATTTCGATCATTTTCAAAAAAGAAACCCAAGCTAGACCCTAGGGAACGTGACACATATGAAAAAGAATTAAAGAAAAATAAGAAAGTGAAATATCACGAAAGAAGATAGGTCATCTCCTAAACAAAATATGATTTTAAGGGGAACATGGATAATTATGTCATTTTATCTTACAATTTTATTTTACATACGAATGTATATTTAATATGTTCAAATTACAAGGTTCTATTAAGTAGTCTTATATTTTCTATTGCGAGATTACAGCATATTTGGATCTATACAATTGTAAATAGTAAATTTTATTTGGTACAGCAATGATGTGTTCTAAAAAGCGTGTTTTTCTACAAATATTTTCTTTTCTGGAAACATCTGTCGAAAAAAAAATTTGATTAAGATTGTATTATCACGAGTGTAATGTACTTGAATGAATTGTACAATTAAATTTGTTCATAAAGTCTCATTTACGAACTAATTTGTGTACCGAACAGTATTAATAGATACGGTACATATAATAGGTCACAAATTATAACAAATTTCAGATATTTAGGTTATGAAAACTGTTATAGTAAAATAAAAACAACATTTTTTTATACAATGATAACAATCTCGTGGTAAATATTTTCTTTTAGGAAGGAATATTTTTTAATATTGTTTGATCCAAGTTTTTACAACTCATGTTGACTTACCGAGTCGTAGACATTTGAAGAAAAAAGCATAAAAGCTTAAGGAGAAAAACACGGTTCAGGATCAATAAAATGACAAAAATTAATGATAACTTTAAATTTGCATCCGTCATCATCAATTTTTAATGAATTTCAAAATACATGGACTAAATTATGAATGCTAACTTTTAGGTCAAGGCATAGGGATTTAAGACAAACAGAAATGGTGTATTTATGCTATCGATAGATGTCAATAAATTGGGGAGATAGTGACGAATATAAAATATAAAATTTTTGAAAAAGAGCATTGAACATAAAAATTTAAAGAGGATATTAGTTCTATAGTATTAGAAACTTGTATAAAGGATATTTCAAAGGGTATATAAACTATTTAAGAGTTAAAATATAAATCCAATCACCAAGAACAAATCGTTGTTGATATTATCGCTAAAGCGTGAAGACCACCTACTAAATTTTTTATTTTTTACCTAAGGACATCGTGTTAACTGATTACAAGAATATTTTTTTCAGATTCCTTAACCAATTTATATAATATGGATATATATTATCGGATAAAATTATCAGCGATTAAACAATAATTTTGAAACAATAAAAATGTTCTTTGCATTTGCTTTCTGGAAGAAAGAAAATAAAATTTTAATAATGAGAACCATAGGAAATGTTTTTATAAGAATGGTACAAATGATATACCTATTTAAAAAAATTAAAAAATTTGAGTTAAATGAAAACTAAAAAGAAGATAACTAAAGGACATAAGTTATTCTAATATTTCTATAATGTTATGGATACCAGAATTTGGTGTTTCGAATGTATTCTGATGTATTTCGGTTATTATTAAAATTCGTTTCATAGTTAACATATCAGAATATTTCTCAAGTTTTTATACCAATTAATGTATTTTTCTACCGAATTCAGTTTTTTGTTTAATAGAATTATAATGTAAGACTGCTACGTAGTAAGATACTGTGGCCTAAATTGAAATCTTTAGTATATCCATAGGTAATGTCAAAAAAGCACGGCCCATAGCTCTTTCGAAAAAGAATTTTGTATAATTAAATTATTTATTAATAAAAAACCCAGAAAATGATTCAAGTGATCAAAAAGATATCTTTAAAAAAGTTAATGCCACTATGCCAATGACTAGATAGACAATGTGTCGTCAACCTCTTGATAACACTGTTTTATAAATAATGACATATGACAAACTTTCAGAAAAATAAGACTGTGATACTACTTACATGATAGTAGCAACCCTAATTATAACAAGTCTTTACATTTCAGAGATGGATGATACAAATAATTTCAAATTTATTTGGTCGAAAAATCATTTCAAATGTCTCAAAAAAGCGTTAAACAAGATGGAAATTGTTTATTTTGCAAAAAATTATCAAAATATTCAACTTGTTAAAGTTATCTGTATGAATTTATTTAATTTATTAATTTTGAAGTTAATTAATTCAGATTTTATTGAAAGGGACTATTTAACACATTTTTGAATCTTCTTTTATCCTAAAAACAATTTCACGGAATAATTGCTTCCTTAAAAGATTTTTAAAAATAATTATATACATATATATGTCTCTACTTTAGAGAAACCATTTTATAAAAAAAAATAGATTAATTTTTTCTATGCATTATAAACCAATCAGTAGTTTAATCAGGTTGGTTAAAGATTTATTTCATTGATATAAATATAACACTACATTAAATGAACATAGTCGATAGATTATTTAAAATTTTTTATTAAAAGGTATAATAAAAAATAAAATGTTTTAATTCACACCATGATTCGGTAGATTCTAAATTTAATTGTAACAAACAGCTGCAGTGAAAATTCACTGCTGTTAGATACATTTAATTCCTTAAAAATAAGGTTATCGCTATTAACCAGATTTAAATAACAAACCAAATATGGAGATAATGATCTTCGTGTTTAATATAAATTCATTTATATGTATTTTTGTTAGCTTAAGTAATTGTAATACTTCAAAAATAATATTCAAACACCAAAAATAAGCATGCAATTAAAAAAATATTTTTTAGACTAATGAATTATACTGTGGCGCGAAAACGATTCAAAGGTATTTTCAATTCATGATAAACTAATTCAAAGGACTAAAATATTATCAAAATTCCGTCATCTACTCTGTTTAAATGTTCAAAATATGACATTTTCTTTAAATAAGTTTTCAAAAAGGGATCTTTATTGTTTAAAAAGAAAAATTTGAAAAGCCCAAATTTTTACATCCTTTTTTGAATACATGGATATATTATTTTACTAACGGATTTACTTAGTGTATAATTCTTTTTTGGATATAATGTACATTATTTGATATAATTATGCATAGAATTTCAGAAGAGCAATTTATTATTTTACAGAAAATAGCAAACGATTCAGAATTCAATACTTTAAAGACAAAGGTTTCATATGTTATCTTTATTTTTTTAAATATATATTTAATTGATAAAAATCCTCTTTATAAAATTTAAACAAATAAATTAAGTTATGCCGATTCAAGAAAATGTTATAAAATATATAATACTAATTCTTGGATTCGCATACTGAAAAGAAGAGGTAAGAATGGGTGGATAACCTGACCTTTGTAAGAATTATATATATAACTGACAAGATAAAAAGTTTCTAAAAGAAATATTTAAGATATAAAAAATTCCATAATTTTGAATCCCTTTGCTGTAAAATAATACAAAAATGTTGGTTCCTGGATACCCAAAAAAATAGATTTGTGCTTATTATAATGAATCAAAAGCTCAAAAAGATAATTTTTTCAAAAATAACCTAATAAAGCTATACTTGCGTTTGAATAATTTAAGAAAAAATTATTTTAATTAGTTTGGAATAAATTTAAATCAATTACCAATCATATTCCATTAATAAAATTCATTTTTGAATTTAAAAGGTTATCAGTACATTCGTTTAGGTATATATAGAAGAATTGATTAGTAAGAAAGAAGAAAATGCAATGAATATTTATTATTTTTGAATACACTAGGGATTTTAAATATATTATTTAAATTGACGAGGTAGATTTCAACACAAGAACCCTAAGGTTTTATATGAAAGATATCATAGGAGAAAATTGCAAAATATTAAAAAAATATGAATTATAGTATTTTCAATTAGAACCACAATGATTGTAACTGCATCATTTTAACTTGAAACGATTTTCATTATATACAAATTTGCATTATTTAAAACTTGTTCAGAAAGTTTGGAAGAGGTGATGGTCATTATTTATTATGGGAATTATCAGGTTTTAAATAAAAAAATTATTTTTTATATGATTGAAAAGAGTAAAATGATAAAACGAGGTTGCTTCCATCGTATTACCCTTCCCTAATCTCATTGATATATCTATTCAAAAGTGGAAAAATTTTTGAAAAACTAAAGCTTTAAAATAAAATGATCCTTTCAGATCGCCAAAGGAAAAAATAAACTTGATTTCTATTGAGATATTGTTTCTTCTGAAAGGCAGTCTACTAGTAACTTAACGAGGAAAAAACATGAATTTGCCCTATAGCTCTTTAAATCAAGTATATTAAGAAAACTCCTCATTAAATTATATCTATAAATACACATTTCTATTTTGATTTGTCTTTGCTGACAGCTGATCAAACAAAGGCTAAAATTTATAAAATTTAATTAAAACCCCCATTATATTAAATTCTATAGACAATAATAAAGAAATTTGGTAAAATCTAATAAAACGATAAATTTACAAACTCAAATAATTCAGATTGGTAATTCATAGCCAAAATTTAGCCGAAATCTAAAATTACCTAAAAGGTTTCCTGAGTTTGATGAATGGAGGCTATTTGGATTACTGACACAATATGCGTAATGAAAATAATTATATTGTTAACGAACATTATATATAAATCTTGTGCTAGAAATATTTACAATATTTCAAATTAAATTCCAAAATTTGTATTTACTTTTATTAGGAAATGTTAATTAGAATTTATTAAAGACTCTAAAGGTTTGATTATGCTAACGAGGTTGAGAGCAACTGGTAAAGAGAATGTGTAACATGTTTGATTATATACTATCTGTATAACATAACATGAGTACCGCATTTAAAATCATTTATAATTAAGAACAGGAGTTGATGCGTTCTTTGGGCTCATCAGGCTAATTCAATTTGTGATATAATTTCTAGAACAATCTAGGTTTGATATAATCTTCTAATTGAGCTGATGCAAAGATTGTATGATGATGACGAATTTTGAAAAATATGTGAAAGGTTCAACTCTAAATATAAGATAGTTAACAATTAACTTCGGCAATATGGGTTTGAGGTACTAGATGAGAACAGCTCTTGATCATGATTTTCCAAACCACCTTTTAAAAGAAAAGTAATATTACAAAAATTGTCATTTTATGTGACAAGTATATATCTTCGATCCCCATCAACTATTAAATGCCATTATTAGCTCTTTTATACTGAAACTACAAAACTTGATTTTATTCAGTTTTACAGCCTACCTATGATTGGATAAATTTTTCCCTGGAATATATAATTTTATCTTATAGAAGGAAAAACTTCAATTTTAAACCAAAAGTTCCACATGAGATTCTTTTGAAACTCCAAAAGAATTTTTTTTCGTTAAAGATTTTGGATCATTATTGATTTTTACCTGAATAACTTTTTATTTTGGCATGATGTCAATATATTAAATTTACATCTGCTCATTTTAAATACTTGTCAAAGTCATGAATTTTTGATAGATTATGGAAAATGACTTTATATTACTTTTAGTTGTATGGATGATACATTTTTCTAGAATGGTGGAAGAATGCAAGTTCTATCAAACTGGTTGAAATAATACGTTTCTTTTGCCAAGATTAAAAAGATCAGCAATTATTTTAAGAACTCATTGAAAAGTAAGTCATTGTTTACATTTTCTAACTGAAATTTTGATAAGATGTGATTATATTTAATTTTAGCAATAAAAAAAATAGATAATAGCCTTTTACTGCGATAGGCACCCCTGGAGTCGGCTAAGCAATTGTTTATAAACGAATAGGTTCCTTCCGGTGGAACGTACTCGTAAAAAGGCATCGGTATTAATATTAAATTATTGTGATAAGTAAACAAATCTATATGCCCGCCACACCGTGTGCATGAGAAAAAGGGTAACGTTATTTTTCGAGATTTAGGACGATATTTTTATTAATTAGTCATTTAAAAACAACAAGTTACCATTAAGATAGAAATAACATACAACGTTTATTTTGGTATAGCCCACTTTAAAAGTCGAAAAATTTAACTAGCCTATATTCTTCAAATGAGTATAATTATAAGAAAAATCACATAAAGTCACGTATTCGTATGTTTCAATGAAGTACCCAGGAGGTTATCGACCGAATGGATGTACATGCAAAAGATAGATAAGGTCTGACAACCTGACTCCATTCTGCCACGTGGTGGCGACCTTCTTGGTTTTTCCATCGTTTGCCATTTTTCGGATTATAATGGTTGAAGAACATAATTATTTATTAAAAAATATTCAAACTATTGTATACTCACTAGGGACTGTAATTATATTATCGGTTGTCTTCGCGTTACCGAGCACTTCGTTTATTGTGTAAGTGGTGAGCTTTCACTACGGTTAAATATATATAATTTTGTTCTGAACTAAGTTGGTTGAGCATGGTTTTAAAATTTTGATCGCTGGTTATTGAACTCATCATAGAGCTATAGTTGATTTTTCCAAAAAATTTAATAAAAAGATACCATGTGTAAACTAAAAGATTGGTTTGAAATGAATTATTATTTTTTTATACAGTAGGAAATTTCGCATAAATAATGTATATTTAAAGCATAACATAAATTTGTATTTAATACTATATTTTAATTTGTGAAATTTTAAATCAGGATAAATATGTAAGTTGATATTTTTTCTATTTATTCCGTTTTTTCAATCTTAAAACATCTGGTAACTTTTAGTTGTTACTAATACTTCTGATACCAAAAAGAAGCAGTCAAAAGTTTCCTAGATTTTTTTAAGAAACTTCTAATAAATAATTACTATTATGTATTCAGATATGTCTTTTTGAAAATAGAATCTAAAATTTTAATGATACATTTCTAAATTTAAGCTTTTGATGAGATTATATTAATTAAACCTAAATATTAATGGAACAATTCTTTAAAAACTTTAGTACTTTATCAGAAAATTATTTCTATACAAAATTAACAGCCTTAAGTCCTCAATAATATTATAAAGTCATTAATATGCTATAATATTCGTATAATTCATTATTTTCATGAATTAAAATTCAATAAATTTAATCTGTGATCGACAATTTTTCTTGGTCTTAGGATCATCAGTACAAGCTAGAATCTTTCTCACGAAAATAAAATTAAAAAAATGCTATTTTTGTGGTTAAACTTGTAAAAAGAGATTCCATAAATAGAATAAAAAAACCAAGTAACATTCAATGTCCTATGATAGGAAATTTTTATCTAACAATTTTTAATCTCTAATTGATATTGTTATACGGAAAGTACACATCATATTTCCTTCAAATGAATTGCAATTTTTATGACCATTTTATAGATTGACAGTTCGTTTTAAAATTTAGGAAAAAACAGCCATATATATTTCACGAATACTCTAAGATCTTTTTACCATTCTAATTTTTTTAGCAAAATATATTAAATCAACTAAAGAGTTTTGAATAAATTAATTTCAATACTCGCTTAAATTTATTCAGAGAGGTATAAGTTTTTTTTTACTTTTTTTCCGGAATATGGTCATATTAACCCTTTATAGAAGTTCAGACTGGAAACAAGAGGTAAAATGTAGCCAGTATGGGACTAACAAAAAAAATATATTATGATCAATAACATTGTTTTTTAGTTAATAATCCAGATATACGTAGGCATCATGGCAAGGTTCATGGAGTTCCACTTAGGTAATTTAAATAAAAACATTTAAAAAATAAATTGTTAAAAGCTTAGATACGGTTCAACAGTGTTTGTTATAGCTATAACTTTCCTATGGATATCAAATTATTAGGTAAATTTAATCTAGTTTTTAAATTTTCTTAAAACACAAGGTATAAAATCAGCATTTATTAAAGACATAAATATATTCTGAAGGCCTTATGAGGAACTGCGGGTTCCTCGTGAATTAATTAAAAGCTGCGTATGCTTCAGTTAGTGAAGCATATTTGTAAGATAATTTCTTGTACATAATATTAAAAACAGTATTAAAACTTAATTATAGTATAGTGTTTGTGGTCCTATTCGCTCCCTCTGGCCTTTTTTTTCTTGGGATTCAACAAAATTTAAAATATTGTAATTTTTAATAAATTAATGTCGCTGAAACATTAATCAAAAATATTTGGTGACTATAACAGGTTCCTTAGATTAAGTAAAATTTAAAACAAGTTTAAAATCATAAATTTATCAAAATGGCTATGGTTTTATTTTTTATCTTAATCTAAGAATGGGTTTTTCCTTTTAATACATTTTAGAAAAAAAGTAATGACAATTTTGATCGAACCGTGTATAATAAGCGTGTATATATGGATAATTTTTAAAAATTTAAATTCAGACAAGTTTATATTTATTTACATGAATTTTCTTCTAAGCCAATAATAGAAGATAGCTGTCTAGCAGTTTCGGAAAAATTTTAAAATTCTTTTTGAATATTGTACAAATATTAACAAAAGTGGTATCTTTTTACAGCAAAGAATAGTATATATTTTTATAATGTGGCCTCTATTTTATCAAGTAAAAGTTTTGTTACCTTGAAACAAATTAAAGTGGAATGAAAAGTTTAGAAAACCTGATAAAATCACTTTCAACAGCATAAGAATGATGAAAAATAATGCAAAGAACATAATTCTTAACATAGTTGAACAAACTGCTTTAAACATCTTAAAATACTGTAGCGCCGTCAATCAGCAGTCCCAGAACGCAACCTGCGCACATATATGGATCGGGGTCGGCGATTTGACCGGTCGCCGAACACCCAATGCGCAGGGGATTCTATTGCTGCGAAATAAGACAGAATTATATTCAATATATTCAACCAGAAAAATTAATTATTCGTGCTCGCTGACCGCCTAATTAGGTTTTAAAACGTGTTCTGAGGTAATCCGCTAATATACGCTTACCACCGGTTAAAAGGTAAATATCTTGACTTTCTAACTCTGTCACGATAATACTATTGTCACGAACAACAAAAAAAACAATCTTAAATGATATATAAAATTTAAATCTATGTATAATAGTGTATATTTAAATTTTCTGTGTAAAATAATATAATAAAATAGTTAATACTCGATAATATTTGGTTATGTATAATATTAAAAAAGAATTTTCTAGAATTTGTGTACCTAGCACTCAAATTTTTGATTACGCAACAAAATCTCCGGATAAAAGGAAAAGGTATCTTCAAATAAATAAGAATCTGAACATATATTACTAGTTTAATCTTATCTGGTTTTAAAATGATACCATTTAAAAAATATTCCTCTATCGAAAATATATTTCATTATTATGAAATTGGTAATGATTTAAAATTAAGTAAAATATACGATCAGAAGTTGGATTAACTTTGCTGAGAGAAATCAATTAAAACGCTTTACATATTTTTGATACCTTAATAAAACAGTTAGCGATCTATAGCTTAATCTATATATAGGATATCATTCAAATGTAAGTAGTAAAAAATCTGATTTAACCAAGATAGATATTTAATAAAAACAACGTTTTTTTATTTAATATACCGACAGAAATAAGTAGAATGATAGAGAAAAGAAAACGTACTGTGTTCTTGAACAGATATCGTGAGCCGTGGCGTAGGCAAGTGAAATATATCGACTTAAAAGAAACACTGAATCACCTATTTGAGAAGCTATAAATTATTTTATATCGACTTAGAGGGAACTAATTAAATTTTATTTAAGCTAATACCAACTATCATATGTACTATAAAACAGAATATATCAAATCATGATTGAAAAAAAAAATTTACATCAAGTGAAATATTGGTGATATAAATTGTAGGCGTATGTAAATATTGTAGAGTCTACGTAAGTTATCTAAGACTCTC
>LDMZ01065974.1:0-22419 GCA_001455285.1 Sphaeromyxa zaharoni
ATTCTGGTTTAGTTTTTATTCATTTTAAATGTTCCTTTATCCACTTTATGAAAGCCCTTAAAATAGGATAAATTTAATAGGCGGGATGATACAAAACTATAATTCCCAATATTGAACAAATCACAAAACCAAAAGCAATCATGATTAGCGTGGAATCTAAAGAATATATGAAAAAAATGAAAATTTAAACCGAGTTTTACATCGTTTATTTTATGAACTAAAATATTGTTATTGGAAAATCCTTGTTGTTTAGTGAGAGATGTAGTAACTATATTGATTGAACTTTCATTTAATCAATTGAATGCTTTGGAAAGTTTCATTTTCATCATTTCCTATCAGTAAATTTAAAGCTTAAGAAACAAAATTGTACTTGAATTTTCATCAGAATTAAGATTTTCGTACATCTGTTTAATAAATTCTATAAAATTATATCGAAAACAGTAATTATCAAAAGTTGGTTTTTCCGATTATTGATATTAAACAGTGCTAAAAAGCAATTTTTTAATAATTTAATAAAAATTTAACGACAAAATATTGTAAATGGTTGGTTTATTAATTTTTTTTAAATTTTTCAATTCGGATGCATCTTTAAGATTTTATTACTATCAATATGGCTTTAAGTCACAAAAAAATTGAGTTAAATGAAATGTAAGAATTTTATTTCATAAATAAATGTACCTGAATATAATTTTATACCTTGAGTTCAAAATATTTAATCTCTAATTAATTAAAATAATTATATTAAAATTTCTTATGGAAATATTTGATTAAAATTTTATAAACTAGGTTTGAATCAAAAAGGAAAATGAAAGATTTTAAACCTAATGTACTCGTAAGCTAATAATTTAAGGAAAAAAACTTTTAAATTTAATCAAAGTTGATTTTACAGAAATTTATAGCATTAAATTTATATTAATCTCTGATTTTAAATACCTATTTTATGCGTTATTTAATTGAATATAAAATGTAACAGAAATAAACCATTAGAACTTTAAAAGTAATTGTTTTCTAAAAAATCTATTTTTATTATTCAATCTATACAAAATAGTTGATAAAACAATAGTTTTAAAAAAATAATGCAGATGATTAAATCATTGACTCTACGTACATTCTCTAAAATTACACTATATATATTCAAAATAGTAAAAATAGAAGAGATTTCATCGGTTATTTCAATATTATATGAATTATCTTTTTTCCTTATTAATTATCTATTCATTTTTTTAGCATTGTTAGTTTTTTTACAACAATTGTTGCCAAACTTAAAACTTGAAAGTGTTCTATGTAGCAGTTATTTATGAATTCACTAAAAACTTATATTATCTGTTGAATGTTTTATAATTGATATTTAAGTGATTTTTTCATCTCTACATATATTTGAAACTATATCAATATGTCCAATGCAAAGGGGTTAGTATTATTAATAAAGAAAAATTATACAAAAATAAAACTGTACATAAAAATGAATGATTCACGTGAACCTAATTTGATCTGCTCTTACTCCACTGGAAAATAAAAAATAAACGTTTTCAATTCTATTATCAGTACTTAGATATTAATATATCCTAAATTTCGAATACTAGTTTTATCAAGGCAATGTTGATTGTCAGTAAATAATTAGATCATATTCTATTTTTTAAAAGCTTACTAAATAACACATTCAATTTTTTATTCTTTTTAGAAAATTCATTTAGATCTGGCGTATATTCTTAGCCTAAAAATGGTCAAACGACTTCGGAAAAATATTTTTGTTTTTTTAGTAAATTGAATAATGATTTTTTTGTAGGGTCTAAATTATTTAAAGAAAAAAATGGAAAAATTATAATCTAAGCATATTCATGCCCATAAATTTAAGATGTTGGTATGCTCATATGATGGAAAAACTTTTGCCATTAGATTTTATCTAGATAAAAGCGAAATCTAAATGGAAAAAAGCCTAAATAAGTTAATCGTGTTTGACAAAATCCAAACAAAATAAATCTGATAGTGATGAAAAATTAAATTAAATTCTTATTGTTTACTATCATCGAAAATTATTCATAAGATAAGTGTTACCGTTCTGATATAATATTAAAAACGGCCGAGTACCTAATATGTTTTTTTTAAATTACACATTCAAAGATTAATAAATTTCATTATTATAAGTATCAAACGACTCTTAAAAGTCAATAACCTTTAGAGTAGGCATGAAAATTTGAAGAATACATATCTATTTTTAAACATATATTATTAAATAATTATAATATGATTTTATATTGTATACATAAAATATTTTAATAAAACCAGGCCCAGTAAATATGATTAAGGTTAACCGAGACATTATTTTATTAGTTTATATTCAAGCGGAAAAAAACCACTAAAATTAATTAAATTGTGCAATGATTTCAAGCGTAGCAGCTAGAAATTTGATAATTTAAGTTCAACAAAATAATTATTGTTTTTAGTTGAAGTAAAAGTCAGTAACACTCAAAACAACATTTTTTTAAACATGTTTCTTTAAAGGTATAATAAAAAGCTTTTTTATTAATATAGAAGCGATACAATGATATAAAATCTATATAACTTCATAAAAACAAAAATATTTAATAAAAATATTTTCTTAATATATTCTTGCATTATTCTTTCAAAAAAATAAGTAAATTTGGTTGAACAGTTTAACATCACTCCGGCAAACTAAATATAATATTATTTTCCCCGAAATGTTATCATTTTAAATATAAATCCTGAGTTTACCTAATAACAGTGAAAAATTTATATCAATTTATTTTTCATTTTTATGATTTTTTAAGGGGTTATAATAAAGACTTACGTAAACCCTCTATACTCTAATTTAAACAAAAAACTTCATATAAAATATTTTGAAATTACTTCTTAATAATGTTTCAAACTCTTTCAGGTCTTTTATGGAATTGTCTATTCATTAAAAATTAATACAAAAATACAATACGCTTGCCGATTGAATTTACCCTTGAAACTAAATAGGAATAAATCCAATCCTCATCATATTCATTAAACTTCCCTATAGCGATAAACAAAAAATATTTTTTTAAAATTCAACCAGAACAATTTTCTACTTTTTGATCGAATTCTATACGATTTGCTAAAAACGTATACTACAAGAATGGCAGGTTACTCTCTTTTGCAATATATTTCATGAAATCAACGTTAGATCCTGAATTTGAACAAACTATGCTAAATTTAGAATTTAAATACTTCAATACGTTTGTGATTAAATTCTTCATTTAAGCTTGTTGCAAATTTTTCTATATTTATAAAAAAAATCAACTTTTGAATAATAAATTGATAATATTTTAAAAATAAATAGTTAACGTATATTAATCTTACCAATGTGATAGGTTTTCCGTTTAAAATCTAGAAAATTTTTAAAAAATACCTAATTAGTATATAATCAATAAAGAAGATTTGAAAAATAAATACATTGAGAATCTCCATCTTTCAGAGTGCTAAAGCCTATTAATAATAAGAAAAAAACATGATGGAGTATGACAAAAACTTTCTCCCAGCAGGGTAAAAAGATCTGAAAATAATTTAATATTTGAAACTCCTAGTTTCAAAAAGTCTAAAATATTATATATAAAATGTAAATATAAATATTTTACCTATTATTTTGTAATTGTCTCGCACTTGAAGTAAGACTTCTTCTACCTTTTCATTACCTAATCAAATATATTTTCAAGTTAGGGGATAGGTGACGTGACCATCCACTTTTTTGAGCGTAGTTGAAACCTTAAAATATAATTTACTTTGATTAAAAGCAACAGGCATCGTTTTTCATGATATTCAATAATTCTTATACGATTAGAAGGAAAGTTAATTTAAATATCAAATATTATTCTTGACTTTCTTAAAACCTTTCTCAATTTTGACACAGGCCTCTTCTAAAAAGTATTAAATAGGCACATACGGTTCAACAATACACGTATAAGGAATAAATATTTGCCGAAATTTTTTAAAATTTAAATAATAATAATTATTATTAGTACAAATTATATAGATATACCTTTAAGCTGTCCAGAAGATATACACAATCAAGACGGTGTTTAAACCTCCATCTCACACAATAAAATCAAAATTTCGCTTTTAACAATGAAATCATTTTTAAACACAGCCTGCAAATTAATAACAAAATTAAATATGATAAATAACGAAAATTATGTGACAAATTTTTTATTTGTAAATAAAATTTTCCCTTTCACTAATGTGATATACACGTCATCCTATTTCATATTTTGTAACTTTTTCACAAACCTTTTCGATTATATATAAAATTTTTTATTCCTACTTATTGATTTCTGGAGTTTTTAATCGGATTCAGTTATTTTAAAACAATTTCAAAATTTTTATTTTTGTTTATTTTGAACTTTGATCGAAAGAAAGATCCCTCCGGTAATACAGTTATATAATATTGAGACTAAGGTAAAAGATATTTCAAAGCAATAGCATTTTCCTTTAGAAAAATTACTATAATCCATAATTTTTACTTTTTTAATTTTTAAAATACTTCTGGAATCATGAAATATCAATTAAGAACTCATCGCATATTATTTCTTGAATCATTTAGGCAATGTAAATCTTTTTGTAGAACATCAATTGATAAAATCACCGTCTTTCACTTTTATGTTTTAAAATTTTGAAATGATAAATATTATATTTTTCTAAAGATTTATCTTATAATATGTAATATAATTTAAAAATAAATCTTGCAATATAGATGAAATAATTATCAATTGTTGAAATTATACACTTCTTTATAAATGGATCACATTACATTTCAATATTATTTTCCATCTAACAGTACCCTTCAAATTACTTGCAAAGATATATTTTTAGATCGATAGGGGTAATCTTGGGATCATGCAAGGACCAATTTCAAAAAAAGTAAGCTTTTGACTTCAACCTTATGTGCTTTATCATTGATTTCTGAATCGGAATACGATAAAAGTAAAGATTTTATCACTGCTTATTCCAAAAAGAGAAATAATTTAATTTTCTTATCTTTCAAATAAGCCCATGCAGTGTTGATTAAAAAATGTTTCACTAATATCAGCTTTATGAGCTTTTTGTACCGAGTTCATAACATTAATCAAAAATATTTATTTCATCAATAATAAAAACTTTCTTTCGATATAAGTACCGATTTTTCAAGAATAGAGGAATCAAAAATGAATTTCATTGCTAATTAATTCTATTTTTATTACTTTGATAAAAAGAATCATATATTTACTTAAATTAATTATCTGATTGAAAATTGTTAATATTTTACTTTAAACATAACATTTCTTATGATAGTCCGGATGCCTTTAAAGAGGTTAACGGGGAAATTACTAACTAATATGTTTGGATCGTTTAAAACCTCTTCTTTCGTAAATTGGCTAACAAAGGTGTAAGTATCATTTATGTTTCAAAGTCCTTAAAATATCGATATTTTTGATGGCTTCAACGGAACACAGGAGTTCAATGGGAAGAAGTTTGTTTGAGAGTATTTCCTGTAGGAATAGAATAGGAATTTAACATGTAGTATTTTAAACGAAATATATAAGCTACGTGTTAAAGTCAAAGGCACGTTCCCGACCTATTTATAATCGAAGATACACGATATTTAAATTTAAATATCCCTTTAAAACAATTATAAGATATAAACAGCTGTAAAATTAAATTAACACAACCAAAATCGCCGATTTATGGTATGAAATTAAATCCAACTTCAATTGACCATATTTTCATTCTTTGCGTGCTACAAATTCATACCAAGCAAATTATTTCATTTTTTATTTTAACTTTTATTCATATGATTTCATGCCATGAAAATCATTGATATTTTCATGCTATCCATGTAATTACTTCTACCAAACAGCCCATCCCTTGAAGGAATATTTATTTATTAACCTGTTGAATATGTGGATAACATTCTTCCGGGATTGATAACATGAAAAAAATTTGACAAATTAAAAATACTTGTCATTTTGGAAAAATGGTTAACATGTATCTTTTGTTTATTTCTAATCAATTAACAAGAAAATTATTTAAACATATTTTATTTGATCTTTAGTTGTGATTTAAATAATATTATATGTAAATAAAAATATTAACCAAGTAGACAAGACACGTAAATATATATTAACTCCCCCTCCCCCATGAAACTATCAGAATTTCAAAGTAAATAACCCATTTATTTGTTGCTCATACTGGTTCATTCCAATGTAGTGCCGCCAATATTATTAATTCAATTTATTTATTGTTGAATCATTTTTAAGCTTTCTGGTCCTTTTACATGGAACTACTTCTATGATTTAATCATTGACAAAAAATGTAACATAAAAAAGCTTGGGAATTAATTTAAGCGAATAATGGTTATATGGTTAATAATAAGATAATTATGGCCAAAAATAATACATTCCTCTTATTTTTTTTAAAATATGATTTAACTATTTTGTAAAAATACCTGAAAAAATCATCTTCACGTAGTACGTACATGAATCGGCATCTTTCTTTGTTATGAAAATAAAAGGGAAAATACATTGGTTACAACTATCTGCAAGGAACCTCATATATCTAACATATGTTGTAACATTTTGATTCTTAGAAAAGGCTGAAAATGAAAGAAAATAACAAAAGTTACATACTCCTGCAGTTTTTGACGAACCTTCGTACTAAAAGTAATTTATAAATATTGAATGATAAACAATCCAATTCACAGTCATATTTCCTACCGGTAAACCAAATGAAATCACTTGAGCACACTATGTAAGTAAACTCATATAAAAACTATTAAGTTGAATTTTAAATATATAAAAATAAAGGCTAAAAATTTCATCTAATTGAAATTTGTAGACATCAAAAGTTTTGGGGTCAATCCACTATTTCTATTTTCTTTAAAGAAATAAATATTAAGCTTTATAAAACATATATAAATATATATTTTGATGCATAAGATGTTCTACTTAAATTTCTGGTTTCCTCAGTGCAGATGAACAGCCCATGAATTACTTTTAAGATATATATTAAATAATTTAGATAGTTGTTTTGACTCGTTTTAATCTAATTTGGTCGCATTTTATGGGTGAAAACATCAATTACACATCCATGTTTTTAACAACAAATTTTGTTAATTTTCAGTAATTAAATAATAATAACATTAAATCTTAAATTTTTAGCGAAACAGATTAGTTCTAATTATAATTTAGTAGATTTTTTAGATTTATTTTTTATTAACAAAAGGACTCCGAATTTTTCAATCCTTATTGCAGCTAACATAAAATATTTTCATATTTTTCAATATACTTGCTTAATATTGAATATTTTATAGAAAAATACTTACAAAAAGTCATTTTTCAAAAAAATTGAATTGGCCAAAATGTATTTTCCATTACAATATTAGAATGCCACATCTATTATTTAGCAAAGAATATTCAATCATATATTTTTTGCAAATAAATTAAAATTTTTCAATTTCATATTTGGCAAAAAAGATAAATTAATTTAATATTTCAAAGATTTTGATTTATTTTAATCTCATGAAAAAAGAGAAAACATGATATTTTATATAAAATTTAAGGTAATTTATGTTCAACATTATAGTTTATCAAGCACTCCTTAAATAAGCGATACAGAAGTTACGTTGCTTTAGTTTATTCATAGCTTTAATATTAATTAAATTAGCATATAACTAAAAATTCAAATTTTTATACACTTGAATCAAATAAAAAATTAGACTAACTTTGTTATGTTTACAAGTGAAATATTGGATTATAATCTACATAAAATCAAAAATATCAAGAATTATCATATAGTGAAGAGCTTCAGAAAAGTGATTTAAGTCAATCTCTAGAATATATTATCCTCTTTATCAGCATTGACACAATCAAAATATTTTATTAAAAAACATCTCGTATTATAGTTAGAAATTTAACATTTATAATCTAATCAAACTCCAAGCTGGTAAAATTTAAATCCCGCATATATCAAAATTAATTTTTAGATGTCAAGCTGAGTGCATACTTAATGATGTAATAATAATCTTGTATCATCTAACTTGTCGAGAAACATAAAAAAGAATTGGAAATGCGCACTCATTTGAAATATATTTTTATCATAAGAAGTCACATTCTAATAGAAATCTAAAAATCTAGGAAAATTTACACCTTTTAATCCAAAACAAATTTGATAGGATTTAAGATACCTCAAGTATTGAACAGTTAAATATAACAAATACATAAAGAAAATTCACGTTTCAGTGTTAAAAAATTTTTGATCGAGAAGCTTGTTATTTTGTTTGAAAAAATATATATATATACAATTAGGATGACAAATTATAGTTTTTTTAAGTAACTAAGGGAAAAAGTAGAGTATTAATAGGTAGTCTAATGAACAGTGTGAATAACATGAATCATTTGTATATAATATTATTAAATATTACAATATTAGTCATTTCCGAAAAGATTACAAGTTACTTGGATGATTATTAATAAAATAAAAAATTTTAATTATAATCAGATATGTTAGTCGTTGATTTGTGCGGTAGGTGCTAATGCAGAAATAACTGCAATTTATAGTTTATGATACATTAAAATTAATATCGCAAATAATCCTAGAGAAAAGGGATAGACAAATTTTATTACATATTTCCAGCATAATCAAAATTCTAAAGTAATGTTTAATGACAAATCTACACAAAATAAAGCTACTAAACATAACTATAATAGCATTTTCCGAAAAGCATAGAAGAAAACAAAAAGCAAGCTGTATAATTTTGTTATGTAGTTGGTAAAAAATAAACGTTTTTTTTTGTAACTATTCTTATATGGAACTTAGTAGGATAAATATTTTTTACGCCTTCCCTGAATTTCTTAAATATATAAAAATTATTTCAAATAAGTTCATAAATTAAGTTATAATATTTATTATCTTTTTTATTTATGTTTAGATTGACAATGATGGCTTTAAAAAAGGGTTACTATTTTTTTACAATTTTTTTTTCGATCGTATTACTCAGATTTTTTGGATAAATGTTCTTTTGAAAGAAAACAGAACGAGTAAAACTACTGTAATGACTTTCATACAAATAAGCACCAATTAATGTGGTAAAATATGCTGAATGTGATTCGACAAAAAGGTATTTCTAGTAATTATTATTACAAATATATAATTTTAAATATAAAATACAAATTTGGTAAAAAGTAAGAGGAGTAATTTAAACATTTAAAAAAATTTTCAGCTGCAATAAATGACGTGATTTACTTAATATCATGCTACCTTAACTTTCGATTTGATCATAAAATTAAAAATTTATATACCAAATAGAAAATGTATCTTGATATAATTAATGCATATCATATATTTTATGATTACATTACCTGCCTGTAAAACTTTAGTAATGTATTTTTACTTGTTTCATGATATTCTGTTGCTTCAAAAAGCACTAAAAAGCTTTATTGCCTAAAAATTGATATAATACAAATTTAAAAATCGACTATAGTAGAACTACCGTTTTATTCCTTTAAAAAAATAATTGAAATAGATTTTTTATATATCTATATAATATTGAATCATTCGTTATTCGAAGACAGTATATAAGAATATTTGGCGAAAATCTATCTGTTATTTAATATGGTTATTTTAACACAATTAGCTGAAATTATTATAATAGTATGCTCCTATCAAATGATCAGTTAAAAAGAGATATTGATAAAAACTTCAGGCCGATATATATCAGTGTTTTCTAATTGGTGCTTAATGTATGTATAAATGGCATGATGTCTTCAAAAAAATTTCAAGACACAGAAAACATATATTGGAAGTGTGTTTAGG
This sequence comes from Sphaeromyxa zaharoni, assembly GCA_001455285.1. Taxonomy (NCBI): domain Eukaryota; kingdom Metazoa; phylum Cnidaria; class Myxozoa; order Bivalvulida; family Sphaeromyxidae; genus Sphaeromyxa; species Sphaeromyxa zaharoni. Next base: position 9,829 of record LDMZ01065974.1, read on the forward strand.
AATAATACTGATTGAACCGCAGGAACAAGATGGAAACAACTAATTTAGAATGTCGTTTTTGAACGTTTGCTGGAAAATAATTTGCGGTGTTTATATTAAATCCAATAATAAAAATACTTACATATTCTAGATATTCGGTTACATTCCTCTGATGTATTCTCTAAGCCTAAAAAATTTAATATCGAACCATCATATTGATATCAAAAACAAATTTTATGTGCTAAAAATATTTAAAAAATATGATTTTCTTTCCAGGATTATTCTTTTTTAAGTATATTATCCAATATATAATTATATTATTCTTCATTATTATATATATCAAATATATTTACCATCCGTGAAAACCAAAACTGGAAGAATCAAGAAACGAAATGTAAATACTAAATTCATCTATGAATATTGCCAAATCGTGCGGGATAATTGCTCAAAAACCCGATAATAATCATTTTTATCATATCTTTTCTCGTTTCGATATGTTATCATCGAAATCATCATATTAGACATCAATTAGTTTTAGATTTGTTTGACCAATGTATTAAATCTAGAAATATATTTTTCATTAGAACCCATCGAAATAGTTTTAGATTTTGATTTTATACCAAATTAACGTAGAGTTCTAAACATTTTATTTGCAAAATATATTACTACCTTACAAAATCTTATAAGAATAACGGGCATTTCACACTTGAAAAATATACTTATTTCTTGCAGACATATTTATCAAGGATCATTAAAAAAACAATTATTTTTAAATAAGGAGCAATTTTAAGAAAAATATCAGAGCGATCCAGGACTGATTTATTTATTATAATTATTAACCTTATTTTTACTGTATTATATTGATTTTTAATAATTTAATATTTTCCTATTTTTTTTTAAATTTTGTTCAGCGTTTAGGATCAAATTATAAGAAAATTAAATGCTTTATATACTCCATTTAACAAATAAAATATAATTTTTATTCATATTTTACGTTCTTTAATTATTTGTTATGGAATATGCTAATTCTTTATTAGAATATACATCTTCAAACTTTTGCCATATTTAAACATTTTCACGTCATAATCATTGAATATATGAAGAGTGTCAAGGTTCTTGATAAACATATTTTCATATTCGCAATTAAACATATAGTTTATTAGAAAATCTTTGGATTTTTAATTTCTAAGAGCAACTACTTGTCAGATAATCTAATTCATGTTTTTTAGCTCTTAAAATACCTTTCTAACACAAAATATATAATAAAAAAAAACATTAAATCGTTTAATAGATCCCAAATTTTGATAGGTTTTTTACAAAAATGTTATGATTCATTATAATCAATGATATTATTCAATAATTAACACAAAATATTACATTAATATGTAATCATTGACCTTAAGCTTCGTATAGCCGATGAAAAATCGATAGTCTGTGAAGCCAAATAACTTTTGACACATACACGCATTTTAAACTTTTAGGGGAAACAAAAATTATTTTGTGATAATTTATTTTTTTCTACATCTAATTTAATTAATGGTTTTTAACATTAATATTGTAACAGTAATAGGTTGGCCCAAGCTGAGACTCGAACTCGCAACCTTCAGATGACAGTCCGAAGGCCTAACCACTAGGCCATGAGCGATTAGCCAACCTATTACATAACCGTAATATCAAAACATGTTACAAATATTTTTAGTTTTTAGAGTTAGGCTAAATCTAAACATTTTCATATTAGTCATTATCTCCAATAAAATCGATTATAAAAATTGATAAATCTCTATTAGCTTCATAAAATTTTTCTGAAAATATTGATATAAATTACGTTGAATTGCGGGTTGGACATATAAGAATGTTTTTTCAATAAATATCTTTATTCAACTAATTGAATTGTTGTTAATACAGTTGAATTTTATCAATCTGGATGAAATAAGACTAAGTTTCAATCTTGATGATATAAACTTTTGTGTTAAGTATATTTATTTCCCTATCCGCTGTTGACCGTAACACGCCATTGGTTGTCATATTGTAAAGACAAAGGCGTAAAAATTACCTAGAAACATTGAGCATTAAAATTGCCTGTTACTCTTCATTTATTCTGAGATATAACTATCTTAAGGTTTTAAATATTTATTTTTTTCATATAATCTAAACTTACATAACAATATACTTCAAACTATATGCATAAAAAATAAACAAACAAGATTTTGTCCAATAAGGTTCAAAAGTCAACAAATGTCATAATTTTTATTATATAAGACTTCATCCCAATTTTTAACAGAGTAGCCTCTCCCATTAAACCCATATCTAGCATAATAATAAAGATTTTATTTTATTTAGTTACTTGAATTCAACATCACTTGGAGGTCGAATACCATGTGCATAATAAAAGTGGTCGATCAATTCATCATCTTTATTGTATTTACACGAGCAAAGATGGCAGTGAAAGATCTTATGAATATTCTTCATCACCTAAGAGTAAATAAAAGTTTAAATCGTATTTAACATCTGAAGTGGAAACTGCTGTTTCTTTCTTGGCTTTCCTTGGTTTAGCTTTTACCTTCTTTCTATTTTTATCTCGTTGTTTTCTCTTTTCTTTTTCTTCGTTTGTACCATGATTGAGAGTAATATGAGTCTTTAGTCTTGACGAGAAGAATGTTTCAAACTGACATTGATTGCATTTGTATAAAACTTTAATAGATATATATGAGCTTTACGTTCGATATACCATGGGTTTTTTCCTTGTGTTTAAGCATCTCCTCTGTCGAATTAAATACTTCTTTGCATACTTGACACATTTCAGAATTCTTTTCTAATATAATCACAATAAATTTAATATTCCATGAGCCAATTGAAAAAAATATTAAAAATAATTTACCTATTATATTCAATATTAAGAATTGATTTTTCAAAATTCTGTAAACATAAAATAGCATTCATTTTTATTATAAATGTTTTTAAATGATATTTGGGACAATTACTACCGGCTTTTAGTTACAAAAATTATTTTACAACTAAAATTATCAAAACGCATTTTCTGCAACTTAAGCACTACACTTAAAAAAGATAATTATTTAGTTTCATATTATAGCCTCAAACAAAGTGACACTTTACCATCTAATGTTGACGTTTATACTTAAAATGATCAATTTCAATATTAACAAACTTTTCGTTTTATATTTTCTTTTTTGAGTAAGACATCTAAATCTTCACATTCTTAGCAAAAAGCAGTCAAAGATAATGTATATATGATCATATAGCCACAATATTGATCCATTCAGTAAAGCTGAAGTAAAAAATGTGGGTATACTGGTAATCTAATATTTCACTAATTTTATTATTCTTTTGAATGGAATTTCAGAAAAAGCAGGAATTAATTTTAGTATTACAGTTGCATCAATACACACTCGACTTTTTAAAATATTTATATGCAATAGATTTTACCGAATTCATTCCTACTGTTAATCAGAAACATCACGCATTCGGATTGTAAAATTTTTAAAGATTTGTGAATAAAAAATTTCTTTGATAGATTTAATACAGCAAATTAGAAACATGTATAACTTTTTACATTATTTTGCAACGAACCTCTAACATTATTCCTACCAAATCAGCTTTTGTGACAGAGTTTTGTGGTCCATGTACAATAAAAAATGACAAAAACTTTTCAAAGATGTATAGAAACTGGCTAAAAGGTTAGCTATAATAAAAAAATCATTATATTTTAACTAAATGAAGGGTATGACTAATTATGACAGCTAATAGACATAAAAGGCTAAAAAATATTACCGATCACAAAATACACTCGACAGCATAATAAAATATAATTTAAAAAAATTCAAATATGAAATGATGAAAGTTAACAAATCAATCTGATTTAAAAACTTTTCCTTTTGTGCCATTTCATTACTAAAAAAATGCAAAACAAAGTTTATATTTTGTGACCCACGAATCAAACAAAAGACAGCATCAACTTAAGTCGCATGTTTGAAATAAAAAATACCCATATCATAAGAAATAGACACAGTGTAAGTATTAGATATCTTTATTTACAAAATTAATTTTCATGAATAATCAATTAATGAATCTTCAATATGATTCAGCAGCAATTTCAACGAAACAAAACATTAAGTAAAAAGTAAAATAAACTTGTAGTCGCAAAATTTGGTTATCAGTGCATTACCAAGATATATTGAAGTTTAAATGGCTTCATAAATACGGTGAAAAATCAATGGCGCTTATTAAAGTTATTCAGTCAATTCTCAAATAAATTGCCGAATTTTTAAACCCCAAAAATTATATCAGTTTCAAAAGATATGTGTATGCTGCAGTATATCTAAAAATAGGATCATAAAGATGCTAAAATAACTTCCCCACCCCCTTCCTATGTAGTTCAATAATTTTTGAAAGATATTAAAATAAACGGCGATAATTTTCATCCATTGCAGTAATTAAAACAAAGAAATTTAACTTTAAGCCTTTTTATGTTAAAATCTAGTAAAAAAAATGACCCGGAACATGGACTTGAACGATTTATTATTATCATGAATTCGAATTCATACTTGGTGGACAAAGATGGGCCTTCCATTTATGAACATTTGTAAACGCGGAAAAGCACATGGGGCAGGCGATTTCCTTTTGCTTTGTGTGGGATTGAACGTGAGTGCGTAAAAGACACCTAATCGGAAATTCTAAACTGCACCTTTCCCATTGGCACCTGAACTTTCGACCAGCCGCATCCCCCTCCTCGATAGCGTAAACAACGTGTGTATTCACGTGTTCGTAGTATGATGAAACAGTTCCAAACAAACAGGATTTATATAGACAATCCTCCCATTTACACTGTAATATGTTCGGAAATTTCATTCTCTAATTGAATCACTCAAGTTTCATCAAGTTACATTTTTGTGACTGCAATTGCAAGTAAAGAACTTGATTGACTGCAACATTCTATTTCCAAGGCTTATCAGATAAGCATGATAACAATGTTCCGAAATGTGTTTTGTGAATGCATCTCTGTTGCAGGGATTCCTACCAACAGGTAACAAGCTGAGGCATTCTCCCCAGCAGCACTTAACAGCTGATCCAATTATTTTGTCTAAATAGTGATTAGATCGAAGTGGATCCCAGTTTTGAACCTTTCACCAGTTCTGAATTTTTCGTCAAGTGGGCATACAGATGCGATGAAAGATCAACAAAATCTGATCCATCGTCCTTAGCGTAAAAACATGCGGAACAGCCGTTCCACATGCAGTACAGCCTAAGCATTTTAACTTGTTCCAGCTTCAAAGACATTAATAAATTCTTATCAATAATTTTATGTTTTACCGAAGCATTATATCGGATTTTATACATGCGCAATTTTTATTGAGAACTTTATATTTGGTTTGATGATGAAATATTATTATTAATAAATATTAAACAATTTTAACTCTTTAAGAAGATTATATAGCATATATGCTAGTTTTATCCTTTCTAACATGACCAATACAGATAGTGCTATTATTTTGTTTATCAGTAATTGATATCATCTAATTATTTTAATTGGTTTTTAAAGATAATTCTATTGTTCCGTATGATCTGATCAAAAGATAGAAGCTTTTTCATGTTCTATAGAAATTATAAATAGTAACTGACTTATAATAGCTAATTTTTAACTTTTGAAGTTAAATATTAACTTGTTATATGAAATTCAAAACAATTAAAAATTTTATGAGAGTGAGGAGAAGACAATAATTTAGTGAATGAAAAATAAAGTGTCCTATAAAGTTCTGAAAAAAAACATTTTCTATTTTTATATACTATTCATTTATTCAATCTATAGCTATCAGTTCTCTGCTAACCTGATCAACAGCCAAGAGAATGTATTTCTGATTATTCTTTTAAAAATTTTTGGTGAGGATTCATGTTTATTTTAAGTAATCTTTCTCTTACTGCATAAATACCAATGTTAAGATATGTTCCGATATCTGAACTTTCTTTTCCAATCAAATTCATATTTTAATCGACCAGATTAAATAAATGGTGTGAACTAAATCGAAAAAAATGAGTAAAATGGCCAAAATTATATGCATCTATCTATATAAGACATGTTTTATATTTGGTCCATTCAATATACTTTTAAATTTCAAAAGGTAGGACTGTTACAGAGTTATTGAAACCTCAAAAATATTCAAAGTGATAATCCAAAATAACTTAACAATTAAAATTTAAAATGAATCTTTAAAAGTTTTTTTTTCCTTTTAAAGATTTTTTTCCTCAGCTTCGGTTTGTTAATCTTTAATTATGTAAAGTTTAATTAAGATTAAGCCCTTTGTTTATCAGATTCGACTCTTAACTTAAACCCTCAATGTAAAAGCTCCAGATTAATTTTCTTAGTGTAATAACGTATCTGTAGGTGTAATCGTTCATTTTTTGGATATGAGTGAGCTGTTTTACTTTTGATTGTTCTAATTAGAAACTGGAACCTCGAGGCTCCCATAAAATCACGGAATCAATTCGAAGATTTATTTATCTGAGAAGTAAAAATCTTTAAAAAAAATACCTATCCCAAACCTGTAACTTTTTCGGTCTATTTAACATACCAAAAAATTTAAATAAAACTAGATTTACGCAGGTTATGTACCCTTTTCATTGTATTAGAACACATCGAATTGATGAATGATAAAGTACTATAGGTATTTAAAATATGTAGTTATTTCCTGGTTAAAAACCATGCAGCTTGAATTTAAAAATAACGTTTTGATGGTAAAATTTATAAACATATCACCTAATTCAAAAGTTAAAATTAAATCTAATAATGCAACAATTATATCTTACCTATGGTTTCAAGAGTATTTAAAGTAATTTTAGTAAGGTATGTTTTAATTTTATTTAAAATTTTCTGCTTAGTGTATTATTTACAGTTTGAATTGTGTAACGTATTCATATCGAGGTTGTATTATGCTAATAAATATCAAACGTTAAAAATTCTGAGCAGCTGGAGAAAATAAAATTATTATCAATTTAAAGCTTTTTTTAGGATAAAAAGTATAAAGAAGTGGGTATATTTAAGCTGTATGATGTTATGTAAAAACAAATCTTTAAAATCTATTAGGAAACTGTGTTTCCCTTGTGTAAAATATATGAACTACAAAATCAGATGCAGGAGCTCAATTTAATTTGAGACTTAAATTATTTCATTGTACAAATGATAGTTTCCATTAAAAAACTTCTGAATTATGGATTTATCACGGCAGTTCTATTCAATTTTGACAAGTTTTAACATGATGCAGATATTTGATGAAATAAATAACATTTATTTTAAAAATCTGAAGCTCTTTTTAAGAACTTGGTAAATTATTAATGAAGTTTGGCTAATTATTTAGAAATGCATTCTCTTGTAACATTAAAAATGATAAATTCAGTAATATAAAATAACGAAAATATTCCAATAAAATATTTCTTACTTCTTTAATTTTTAATATATATTCTACACATTATCATTACTAATATGATGTAAAAAAGTGTTGAGTAATATGCTTAAATAATTAGAAACACTTATGAGGCTATGAAACTGATCAAAAATGTTTTGATCATTAATAGTAGCAGAACTAACAGCTGCTATTCATATTTCATATTAAATACAAGTTTCTATTAAAATAAGGAGATTCAAAAACTAGAAGCAATTTTGTAAAAACATGCTTCGATTAAAGTACAAGAATATGAAACAAATTTGACTAAATCGAATACTAAGACGGATCTGTATTTTGACATCAAATCGGGATGAAAAACGTCGAACAGATAATATGACGTAGGAAAGAGAGGTATATTAATAAGGTAATATATCAAGGAGATAACATTAAGCATAGTATACCATGTATATCTCTGATCTTTCTGACTACATCAGGCATACGTATTGCTGAAGAAAATATTTATGGATAACGATATAGCGAAATAACTAAATTGATAAGTTTATATCATTTAGTGCTAAATTATTTAATAAAACAGCCATAATGCATGAACTGGAGAAAAATATAGCTAAGTAGATTCGATATTTACAGAACTGATAATTAAACTTGACAATGCCACCTCAGTTTCGTATCATTCAAAAAACCGTTTTATAACACTTTTCCCTGTAATAAAGGAATTTTAGTTCAGCATTCGTCATTTTTAAGGAGAGAGATTTTGAGTATTATACAATGCCCATTGGTAATGAGACGCTTACACCGAAGGCAAATAGATCATTGCACCAGCATGATGTGTTTTATTGAATTATTTTGAACTATGTTAACTAAATTGGAAAGATATGCTAAAACCAAATGTCCTTACCTTCTATTTTAGACGATTCTTAGATTAGTGTGAAAAAGATTGTCACCATTAGCAAGTAGCTTGAAGAAAAACGACAAGGTTATAAAAAATAATATCAGTCTTGATGCTGAAAATTTTAATTGAATTTTTGAAATAATGAAAGATCACATACACAGGTATAAAAATATAATTTTCAAATATTTATAAATTTGAAACTTCCTTTTACAACCGGTAAAACATGATCGAAAATATGCTATACTCTTTTTCCTAGTACTGAAGGAGAGAAACCGAATTACAATTGTTATTGTCTCAAAGAGTATGTGAACTCTAAAGTCAATTCATTCAAACAAATAAATATCACAAACTGAAGACGCGGTAATGTGTAGTAATTTTTCCAATAAACAGTTTAACTTGCACCAGCACAATACAAAACTTTCGGATCTGTAATTTTTTTAACAAAAAATAATAAAAAACAACTGAAAGTGAAAATGATTTTTCAGAAAGATGTAGAAAAAAACAAAATGTATGCCCATGCTATAGTATTTTATTATTCCTCGTTTTTATGACTATAATCTTTAATAAGGCTAAAAAGGAACTTTATTTCTAGAGATTAATCTCAATAGGAGTCAAGTATCCCGCTTGAAATGCACAATTTACTGTTTGTTTAATTATTGAAGTCATCTGTACCTCATGTACTTGAATCCAGAGATTTAATATTAAAAAAGTAACTAATATTTCTTCCATGGTGTAATTTACCAGATTATTTTGACAGAAATTAAATTCAATAAAATTAAGGTAATAATTATTTTTTTAAAAAGCTGTTGAGGATCTTTTAAAGTAGATTTTTGTCGATGAAGATTTACTCAGAAAAGCAGGAATTTTTAATCCAAATTAAAACGATCATAATGTCATTTAATAATTGGAACATTCCTTAGATAACATTATGTTTATCAAGCAAATGCTAATGTAAAAATGTTATATATATGAATAGTTACTACTTTGTTAAATAATGCAAGTTACTGACTGTAAAAAAACAACCATTGCAAAAATAGATTTGAAAAATCAGTAACATCATCTTGACAAAATAATACGCCACATAGGAACTAGAGATTCTCCTTCCAATCATTTTATCCAATCTCACCTATTTGTAACTCTTTGTAAATCCCAGTTACGGAAGGATGCTTACATATTTGGGCAAATTGTGAACCAAATTAAGGAATGGTCTGAAGAAGAAAATTCATATTTTTGTTTAGAGAAAAGGAAGCCTCAAATTCTTCATATTTCAAGGATTAATTCTTCAAATAAAAATTTATTGCTGGCAGCGTTCTGCTCCCTCTATATTCCAGAGCATTAATTAATGAAACTAAATACCACTTTTCAATTGTTTCTAATTAGTTAACGCTCTATTGAAATATTATGTTATGACTATCATTAAGACATTATATTGTTACTGTAGTGTATTTAGATACTCCACAATTAAGTATGCCGCCTATGGCATGCGTAGCGGTATAAACGTGTAGTGAACCTTAAGCGTTATTATAGTACAGTTACTATTCCCCGGGCGTTTTGGAAAGTTCATTATATTAATTAAAGAAAAAATGATGGCCGCCCAGTTCCAAGTAATTATAAACTTACTTCATTTGAAATATGAATAAAATAGATTATAGAGTATGAAAAGTGTTAGCAATAAATTAGCGGTCCTGAGTGGGATTTATTTCATGCCTGAATATTCAACTCAGTAATATACGAAAGGTGGGGAAATATTATTATCAGTTTTAGTGTAATTTATTATATAATTTTAAGTGAAAGGTTTAAAGTAATGAAATTTTATCACATTTATAAAAAAAATTAGGAAAAAAATGGTGCATGGACAGTATTTGTTTGACCATTGAACGACTTAAAGAGTGTTACTGAATTCATTGATACGTCTTAATATTACTCTTTAAAATAAAATCATTAATTTCAAGCAAATACTTAAATATTTTAAAAGGTGTCCTTACGGTAAAAAATCATTATTCTCTAAAATATTTTGCACCAAATAAAAAGATTAAGAAAATACAATAACCAAAAAAGTTAGAGTTTAAAGATATCCAAAATTAGTTAAAAATCTCTTTTATTCTATATTTCCTACTCTTATATTTTGATATTTCAGTTTGATTTTTGAAAATAAAATTAAATAATGTTGATAAAAGAGGACATTCTATTTTAATTCCGAAAATATTTTAAAGGATAGTAAAAAAAAATTTTAATATAAGGCATTTATGTAATTTCAATTTTTTAATATTATCATTTTAGAGACGACTGTTAATTACAATTATTAGAAAAAGATACAGATATAGATTCATTGGATGGGAAAGGCCTTAGGCGGAAACTGCTCTTTTAAACATTTTATGGTTACCCATTTAATTCTAATAATTTTGGATAAACAAAACATCCAGACTAAAAATAAAAAATTTTAGCTAGGATTATGAATTTTTTCATAGAATACAAACGTTTTTAATAAAGAATGGTAGCTCTGATAACGATGGGACATAAACAAAGGATGAACATCCTTTTACTTCGCGGGTTATTTTAAGTTTTTTTTAAGGACGATACGCACTATAAACGTTGAATGAAATATAAATTTAGAAAATGCTTTCAGCGTTGCATAACTTTGCATGTAACTTACAGTCGTAAAGTTACAAAACCCTATCGTAGCCTGCTATAAAAATACGTCGAATATGAAATAAATTATTACTAAATACATGAAAAACAACGAAATCGTAATTTTTTCTGTTTCAATAATGCTAACTTCTAATCCTTTATCATGTTCTAAAAAAGATTTATGTTCGATTTTCAAATTACCGGTGAATTATTAGGTCTAATTAGATGACTTATTCAAACATTATTAAATAAAAAGCCTATAAATTCAATTAAAATTTTTTGAATGACTTGACGTGGTATATATATTTAAATTGAATTAAATTTTTTTCGATAATATTATATTTACAATAAAAATAAAAATCAAATAAAATATTTATATTCATTCCTTAAATCGCATGGATTTTCGTACTAAGGTTCAAAAATTTTTATGGTGTTCAATTCTGAGTACTGGAAGCTGAAATATACACAGAACAAATAGGAAACAGGTTATTGTTTTTTTTATAATTTTTTTAGCTTCACATTACAAAATTAATTAATAATTACGTTTATTTATATTTTTAATTCTTATACTTAGTATCGAACTATGAATTAGCATCCATGAGTATCCTGAATCATAATTTCAACATTATACTTTAAAAAATATAAGAATCCTACTATAAATAAAGAAAAAAATAAGCGTGGTTTTAAAATTTTTTTTCAACTAAATATAATTTTATATTCAAAATTTTCAGGGAAAAATTTATGTGTCAATAAATATTAATAATATTAATTTCATGATTAATTTTTTTTATTGCAGCTATTTTTGAAAACAGGTAAATTATAAAATTTTTTCAAAACATATGTGCAAAATACACATCAAAATATATTGAAAAAACTTATTTAGATCTTAGCAGCTATTAATTTGGCTAAGTTTATTATTAAGCGCTAGTGTTTATCACGTAATGATGCTATTTTCTTAACCTTATACGACTGTTAAACATATATTGTATCAATTATTTAGTATAAAATGGTACTATACTATACACAAATTTATATTGAGTGACACACACATTATTATATGAATTGTTGTAACAGTAGACAGAAGTGATAGTAATTCTAAATTAACCATATACGAACGAGCGAATTGCTTATAGGAATACATACTTCTATTGAGTTGTAACATATAATTAAATTATAAAATTTGGGGGAAAATTCTGCTATAAAAATTAAAGATTTTTTTTCCGAATTCTAAATAAATTTCGTAATTTTTAAAAGTCTAAATTAATGCTAAAAAAAGGCATACATAAAACATATAAAAAATCGTCTGATAGCATTTTTCTTTAAAAAAATATATGAAGAAGCTGGTAGGTATGATTTTCAAATATTTTTACTTTTAGAGTTTTCAACAATTTGTAAACAAATTAATAGATATTAATTTCAAACCTAAAAAAAATAAGCATTAATCCTATAAAAAGTCTTTAAAAGTGATAAATCGTGTTTATGAAAAAATATAGTAGATTAGACCAAACATAAAAAAATAAACATGATTTTAATATCTAATCATTAAATGAAGAATGAAATGTAAAAATATTCATCGGTTTAAGACTAAAATTTTAAGTTCGTTAAAGTAAAAAAATTACTATAAATGGATTTTCTATGATGATAATTATTTGCTCAAACGGTAATATATATATATATATA
>LDMZ01065982.1:0-11369 GCA_001455285.1 Sphaeromyxa zaharoni
TTATATTTTCATTTTTTTACACATGGCATGTTTGGAAGGCTATTTTAGGGATCATAGAATCCCAAGCCACGACACAAGGTTAAGCTCACTTTAAGGACACTGTTGAAAGAATTTGCATGTTCGGTTTATTAAATAGTTTTCTCGACTATAATGAAATAAAATTAACTGAGTGTTGTGAAGGGAATCGTTATATGTTACTAAGCAAAACTAACTGTGTTGGTGGACTACTATATTTCCAAAAAACAGACTTTTTAAATTTTATTTGGATACATTTTATTAGATTTATAGATCATATTTTTGATAGTATAACATGCTACGTTTTGAATTGAAAATGATTTAACCTTTACAACTATATCTAATAGTTGACAGTTAAAATTAACAATTATATTATTACAATCTAAAACAACCGACATGTGTGGCAAATCAATAATTTCAAGATCAAATACTAGTAGGATGTTTTATCAGAATGATCAAGTAAAAGTAATGGAATCCGATGACGTCAATTGATTTTTGAGGTATTCAATCTATTCCAAACGATTATTAGTATTTTTTATTACTATTGTGTGAAAATTTCCAAAGTCCTCTTTGAAGTTCTACTCATTTTGCTTGGCACGATAGGTCTTAACAGTATTTGTGGTGATAGCTTAGGTCTTTTGTGAATCTGTCACATATGACTCTCCTATGAATTTACATATATATATATATATATTGTGGAAATCGACATTAGCAGTAATGTTCTGCAGCTGCAGCAAATAAATAGACCTGCTTTTGGTCATAAGGTGTGTACTAAACACCCAGTGCTGGAGTGAGTCGATATCGGTACCAAGATTCGAATACATTAATACAAATATATAAAAATGATGTATTTTACTGATATAAAAAATCTAGCAACGCATCGAGGCCGCATTACAGCATTTATATATTCTATAATAATCGGATTCACTCTGGTTATTACCGAAATATCATAATCCGTTAACTAGATTATGAAAATATATATAAAACTTACTACAGTTAGGATTTACAAAATATAAAACCAATTTTCACTCATTATAACATTTTATATAAATACAGTGTTCATCTCCAGATAAAATGTGAAGGTCCTGTGTATTTGAATCGTCTAATTTTTCGTCTCAGGAGGACCAAGACTGTAAATAAAAGAATGAAGAAAAAGGGATACAAGGCTGCCTATCCATGATAAATTAAAGAATTTATTTTTCGAGGATTATTTTATTTTTTACCGATTTCATATAAAATTGTTGCAAAAAGGAATTATAAATGATTATTATCATGCCTTTCCTTTAATATTCATTCAATTATATGATACAAAGATGTAATATTGATCCGACTACTTACTCTCGACATTTATTTTGAACAAAATTTTTGAAATATCCCCATAAAATTCTAATAAAAATCGAAATTTGCATGCACTAATTAAAATACACCCTAACAAGCTAATGACTAAATTACTGAACGAGACACCAATCTGTTCCATACTCCCACTAGTTTTCGGTTTATTAGTCGTTGACTTATTCAAAGTTTTTTACTTTAAAAATTGTCATAATCTAAATTTTATGTACTCCTATATGTTAGGACGAGGAATGAATATATATGGTTAACAATATGAACAAATTCTACTATTCAAGAACATGGACAGAAAAGGAATTAATCCATGTACCATTCCGAACACTATTATGTTCACATACAGAGAACCTTTTTTACAAAAAATAGAAAGACATGTCTATCATTCAATCTGAGCAGAATTGACACAGCGTATACTCAATTGTGGAAAGCACAGTAGACATTCATCAAGACCAAATAATCACGATATTGCCAAGAATAAATGAAATTAGAATAGTGTGTATTTTGTGGGACAACACCATCCTGCTTAATCATATTTAAATATACTAATCTGCCGTAAAACTGATACACCGCTTAAATGCGGCGGCTGTTACTTAATTACCGCTATAATTTATTAAAAATACAGTGGTAACCTATCTTTAAGGCTACTGTAAAGTAATTAGAGATTATAAGACGATTAGTGTGGGCATCGTAATAGATACCTTTTTGTATTTTATATTCTAAGTGATCGTTCGTATGGGAGAGAGCAAGGGACCGCTACACTATCTAAGATAGATTATTTAATTTAACCGCCGGGTGCGTGGATTTATCAAGCCTCATATTTTGTTCTAAATGAACAATTATAAATATAGCTTCTGTCCTCCAGTACAGCATAATTCTGGGTTTAATGCCTATCTTATAACGTCAAAGACCCCTAAGAGGCAGAAACAATAAAAATATTTTTTTGGACCAAGATTGTGGTCTAAAATTCTAACTGATAGTATAATCAGTCGACCGAAAACAATACTAGCGACGTAGAAACCAGGGAAGATCTGATGGGTCGTATAATATAAGGTCTAAGAACGCATTTATAAACAAAATACAGGTATCTAGACTTTTAGAAAATCTTAATTGAGTAATGCCGATTATACCTCTTTTGTTCGTTAAAAGGGGATTGTTCGGTTTAATCATCATTATTATACTAACTAAGCTAGGAACATAACCGCATGAATCAAAAATTTAACAAAAACTATTAAATTTTTTAGAGACATGACTGATTCTATCATATTGAAAAGCAGAACGGTGTAAGAGAAGGATAATTAAATTTATGGAAATTGTCGGTTGTTTTAGTATATCATCGGTGCATATGATTTTACATAATTTTAATTACATAGATTGAGGTGTAGATATGGTAGATAAATTTAGTGGTATAGATATTGGTTATAAGACATACGAGGTTATTTTTAATTTTCTAGATTTCACAAAAGATAAACTTAAAACTTCAAATGGTGGAGCTTCTGACCTAGGAGACAGTAGTGTTGGTGAAAATCAATCCTTTGGTAGGAAGATAGATGAATTCAAAATAGATCATAACGATCTAAAATTTTTTTTATCTTCAGATGGGGCTCCTGAATCAATTTATGAAATTAATGAACCTATATCAAAAAGGATTTCGAAGGATGTTAGTACTAATAACGAAAAATCTTTACCAAATTTCCATAATCCAGCGCATAAACTTTTACAAAACTCTAAGAATATTATCGTAACGAGCGAATTTAATGACTCAGGAAACCCTGTGTTTGGAACGGAGATTGAATCTTGTAATCGATTATCATGTGCCCCTTTGGTAAATGAGAAAGATATGATTCCCTTCACTACACCAAATTTGATAGATAATGTGGCTGATGGCCCATCCATCCAAGCTGAACCTGAACCGGCTTGTGATTCTTACTTGAATATGGGGAATCTTCGCGGGTTCTTTAGATCTTCTCCTCAGTATGATAATCCTGAACATAAGGCCTGTTATCAGTCAATTTCCACTGATAACAACACCCTAAGTGAAGGAAAAATTAATAAATCTGGGTTAAACACTATGATGAATACTCTACAGCAACTTGATCAAGAATCCAATACAGAATTTTTTATGGAGACTAGAATGGGAATTGAATCCACGACTATATTTTCAGACATATCTCAGAATGTACAAGAGCCACTGTGCGATTTTAATAAAATTTCATCTGTAGTAATAGAAGGTTTTGACAAACACGTCTGCTCACATTCATATCCTGAAAATTTACCCAATATTAATTTTGACAATAAAGGTGGTAAAAGAGATGGAATCAATCTTATACCCCAAAAATCTGTGGAAGAGCTCGTGACGCAACCTGGGCACTCTTCACAAATTACAAATGATGATAATTTTGATAAATATCAGGTCCAGTCTTTTAAGCAGAAAGATCTTAGTTTAATCGAAGGTCATAGGTCTCTACACATGATAGACGACCATATTCATAAAAAAGAATCTGTTGAGAGCGTCGGCTCTAAAAGGAAAGGCATTCTTGATGGGAATGGTGATATCAAAAGCGTTAAGATAATTTATGAAAATATTGACGATCTACAGGATGCTCCATTCCAACCCGCAATTCCTTCAACTAATGTTTTGGATAAAGTTTCAGATCCGATCATTGATTTTGTGAGCAATCATGTTTTGATGCAAAACGTCCCCACCTTACTAACGTTTGAAAGTACAAAAGCTGAACCTGGACCAGATTTGGAAACCTATGATATATCCTTAGGTCTCCAAAAAGCAACGGATCTCCGTAATGATGAAACTAGGTTAAACATTGATAAGCTACCTGAACCCATAACATTTAAAATGAATGCATTGGTGGATGATAAAGAGTCAATCTCCGGTATTATGAACGAACGTGTACAGAGTGAAAAAAATGCTTCTGCTGTCCTTGAACAATCTTCTGGAGTTGGTTTAAACGCATCAGCTGATCCCCAGGTCGGTCTCTCAGTTGACCGGGAGACTGCCTCCGACCTTATAGATGGAACAACGGAAAATAAAGTTGAGGTTGAAATTGAGTGTTTGAGTAGTTTCGAATCTGAACAGACTCTACCTGTTTTTAACAGAAATGATGCTCAAGAAGTCAAGGAAATAGTGTTTGAAAGTATCAATCATTTTCATGAAATAAAGATGGAACATTCACTTGAGAGTCAAAACAGCTCAAATTTTTCAGTGAGATCGAAGAGTGAAGCTTCAGCTGATGAGAATCAATTAAATGATGTTAATGTATGCTTGGGAGATAGCAAAATTAGCCCCATATTGAGCAGCCAAAGTCATCTAAGTAATGATCAGGAGGTATTCATCGATAGAATTGACAAGATTCTGGTTGAAAAAGAATCTCCAGATGTTTCAGCTATTAGCAATTTCGAAATTAAAATGGAACCAAAAATCGATCATATTAAAAGGGTTCAAGTAGTGAAAGAACTAATGATTAAACCTGAAAGTGGCTTCTGTGTATTTAATACCGAGCACGATTTGGGAAATATCGATGATAACCAGTTGAAGGAAAAACAAATCTCAGATGCAGTAGGTTTATCTCCTGAAATTAAAACTGAACCTGATGATCAAAATCTTGACAAGCCTCAAATGATGAACATATCTTCTTTCGAAGGGATGTTCAACACACTAGAAGCCATACCAGGACCCGTCTTGGCAACTTTAGACACTTCTCCCTCGTCGGTTGCAGGGTCGCAATGTAGTGGTGGAGTTGAGGCGAGGTCAGTTTGTGCTGATAACGTGGGTGGTCTTTATGAAAATGTTCCTGAACTATCGTCAGAAGGCTTGATATCTGATTCAAGCGAGTGTGAAGACTTAACTTCTGTGTTGACGGATATGAATAAGAAAATATTTTGTGATGAACCAATCAAAAACACCATTGCTGAGGATTATTTTTGCAAACCTGAGCAGGAGGTCATCGTAACTCTTCCAGATAGCGTTTCTTTAATGGTTGCAGGTTCTTTCATGAACATTGTCGATAATCTGGGTTATTTTACTTGTAAATTCTATAATATTTTCTTAGTATTAATAAAACCTGAAGACCCAAAAGATATTTTAGATTTGGATACAATTATATTTTTTGCTGATAGGACGTTTCTAGGAAGAGTTCTTAATTTTGAACAAAACTTTTATATTTTCATAGATTTATGATATTTACGGGAATGTTAAGAATCCTTTTTACTGTGTAAAAATTAACGAAAATAGTAAAAGCTGCAATTTTACTCCCGGCATGAAATTCTTCTATACAGATTACTTTGCTGGAAATACTAGTTTTTTTAAGTTTAACAATATTGAAAGGTTTTAAAGTATTAATGATAATTAAATTAACCTAGTAGTAAAGGTACTGATGCTTCGGGCTATGACGATATAGAGCTTCCCTTACATGTTTATATTAGTATATTTTTTAAATTTTTATTAGAGACAGGAGTTTTCTGACGATGAAGAAGAACGTAAATCGAAGGCTATGAAAAGAAAGTCTAAGAATCTTATAAACTCTCCAGGTATGTTTCGATAATTTTAATGTTCATTATGATCTCTTTTCTTTGTGGGTTTGGCTCTCAAAGTTTTATTTCATAAAATTTTCAATTGTAAAATTAATTTTTTATGGCTTATCAAAGATTCTTTTATTGTCCTTAGCTCATAATCAGTTTCAAACAGCAATATTTGTCTTGACCTTTCGCTTTTAGTTTTAGTTTATTTGTATCAGATTAAGTATTATTCAAATATTGTGGATCCTGACCAAGCAACTCTCCGAGCCGACGGGTTTTCATTTTTTTTGATTAATTAGAAATTTTTAAAGCTTCCTTAAATAAATTTTTACCTTTTTGTTGTTGTTTGCGGCCCATAATGTGACAAAAACTCCACTCTTTCTTCAATTTTTGGCTAAGAAACAGGTGCGACAAAAGTCATTGGGTTCATTACATAGTTTTGCTTGCTACAGCTAAAAATATAGAATCGATTCATCCGTTTGAGCACACAATTCTTATGAATATAACCTATTTGTGAATTGTCCACCTCCTGTTGAAGGTTCTAAAATGTTACTGGGACAAAATATATAACTCCTCGTGAGTATATGAATCGCGATGCAAGAGGACAGCGTAGCTGGACATTATATTAGTGATGTTGTAGCAACATCATCTTTGGTACAAATGAATATATGGACATTCATTGTTTTATGGTACAGTTAAATTAAAATGTTTTTATTTTATTGTTACTATAATTTAAGTCTATTATTGGAACATGCATGAGAAGCATACATCAGCCTGTATAAAATCATTAGTTGGGATTTGAAGGAGGGTAGAGAGCATAGGTTCTAAAAACTTCGATTGAATACTGCCTTCTTTTAGGTGCTCTTTTATTTTTGGACTTTACTGTTAAATTTCACATAATTTCATAGAAATATTTTTCTATGTTTCGTCCAACCCTTTAGGTTAAAACGGTAAATTTAAATGCAGATTTGTTGTTTTACAAGCTATTTTTGTATTACGAAATAATTTAGGTAATTAAGTAGTAGTAGAGGTTTACATTAAAATTTACTCAGTTATTTAAGTAATTTTTATCACTCCTTAAGTAAACTGTATATATTCAAATCTATAAGTCTTTAATAACCGATCGTTGTTTATTCCACTCTAGTGTATGAAGTTTTTTTATTACTAAATGCTTTATAGATATCTGCTTCTATTTGACCTTCAACAAATTAAAACAAATTACGGTGTATATTTTTCTTTCTAACAATTTTTTTATGATAATATTTGGTATTTATAATATTGTTTTGAAATATATAGCCATATATAATTAATTTTATTTTTCTAATTAAACAAGGATGTTAAATTTATGTACAATTTTCTTATCAAGACCGAAGAGGATTGCATTCTGTTTTACATTTAATGATGCATATTTGAAGAAAGTTTTTTTTATGTTATAGATCAGTCACCTATCGTTAGTATTTAAACACGATAGTCCTTTGCTGAGATTAATCATATAAGGTATCGTTAAATCATTATTTGTAAATTTTAGAACAGCGTCCTTTTTTTATATTGAAAATTCGACCGATCCAAGTTTCTTTTCCTTCAATAAATCTTCAAATAAACTTTAAACAATCTCTCTGAAGCCTTGATTTGTATTAAAGCCGGGTTATTTCTATATTAGTTTCTATATTATCCGCCATTAATTGGAAATTCCTTGTTATCGAATTTCTTTTTTTTCATCAACGTGAATAGTTTTGAGATGTATTAGGCTCGAATAACTTTTGGAAAAATTTAGTTATTTAAAGCTAGATCTCTAGAAAATTCGATTACGGCTAAAGCTTTGGTAAGATTTTCTTATTCCGGTTAGAGAAATTATCGCTTAAAGAATCATCAGTTTCAATTAAAATCTACTGACAATTTTTCTGCTGAAAACAAAGATTTTTACAGAAAATTAGTAATAAAATATTCACTTTTTCAGAGTTACCCTTGCTGGTAATTTCTCAAATCGACGTATACAATATTATTCTTGTCTGGTACGAAATATTTGAATTTTTGTTTGATTAATAAATTTTATGTATACACTGAGAATTTAACATAGTTAGCGTACATTTTAAGATAAATCTTTCTGAGTACAGAATGTTGGATTCTGTCATAGTTTATTTTTTCATTGGATAGTTACAAAATTTTTTGTCCTTATTACATCAAACTTAGTACTATTCTTAATTAAATTTACCTTTATATTTCATGTTTTCAATGAATTTAGGGAATGATTTTTCAAAATCTATAGATGTTCCATTACAACAAAGGATTAATTATAATGCACCATGTATTAGTAGTTACGAAACTCATATTAAGAAGCCCACTGTTTTTGATTACAGCCACGGATTCCCTGATAAGAATAGTTGGCAAAGTTATAATTTTGATAATGCTGTAAATCGCTTTCAAAGTGGACAGAAACTGAAAAGAGGAAGCAGCAATCGTGGACTTCCACATAATCCGCGTCAGTATCATCAGAATTGGCCATAATTGTAAAATAAAGTGCAGCATGTAAATAGATATATAAGTAGATAGTAAAGTGATTTGTACACGCTGTTACACGCCTTTAAATTTGAAGTACTTTACATAATCATGATAAATTTGAGTGAACACTTCTTTATCACCAGGCTTTAGCACAGAGTTAATGTAGTCAGTATATTTATTATCACATTGATCCAAAAAAGGGTATATACTGTTTTGTAAGGAGAGCTAATTTTGTTAAAACAGAATCTGCATTAAGGAACTTTAATGTCAGGGTTGACCTTCGCTTTACAGATAAGTTGTATAAATATGATAACGAATCCAGTGCTGTTCTAAATAAAATCTCAAAAAGGTAATTAAAGCAAAACTACCATCCCAACATGTTTGTTACATCCTAGGCATGAGGTAAATCTGTAGAAAGATCCTTTGAATATTTCAACGTTTTCGATTTCTGAACTATCCTTTGTGCTGGAAATATGCAAAACATCAGCCAGCCAATCTAAAAATAAGGCTAAAAAACTGATAAATGTTCCATAATAATACACACATTGGAATACAAAATAAGACGTAGGAGAAACGTTTTTTAGTTTTTGAAAACCGAAAAAAATTAATTTAGTCAATTTTATGATACATACCGTTTATCGAACTTAAAAAAATGCTGAGGTTTAACCTCTTTGGATAGAGTTTTGTACATTAAACGTGACCTCGAATTGATGGGATTCCTCGTATCATTAAAATTTTACTAAGGTTTATTCTACATAGGTGGGTCGATAACAATTTTTTAGTGGGTTAAATTATTCTACTGTCTACGTGTGGTATATATTAACTGGTACCTAGCCTAACGAGAAAGCGGCTTTGCGGTACGGAAAGGATTTTTTCCCTCAATCCATACAAAAGTTTGCCAGAGTTTTTTCATAGGTACAAAATAGAAAACTTAAATTATTCAGCTGAATTGCGTAAGATGTAAATTCAAAAAAACCCACATCGATGCTCTACTTAATACAAGGATGACGAAAGAGATTGGCAATTGACATTTTAAAATCCCAAAAGCCATGAAAAATATATTAAGTGTTTTATATGTAGAATAATTAAAAACTATAACTGAATGTATTTTTCTTTAAATCCATGCTAAGAGGGTGATAGTATAGTAAAACCAGCATAATCTAAACATTTTAAACCTACAATTTTCATTCCAGACACTGAATTTTTAAATAATCAAACCCCAAATTTTTAATAAATGAAGAGACTGTATAAATTAATCAGACTATTTATGAACCTTGGAATTATGCAACATAAAATGAAAAATTATATTAAAAGTTAGAGCGAATATATTTGGTAGCGTTATAAGGAAGTAATTAATAAAGGGGATGTAAATTGAAATTAAACTTCAATAGCATTATTCACTAGTTGTTTAAATTGATCGGAAAAAGTGAGCAATAATCCATTAAGATTTCATAAAAGCATTTTCAGAAAATTAGCTTAAATTAATTAAAAATCTACTGTAACAGATAAGAACGTAAAAATAAACATAATCAAAATGCATCGATATCAATTTATGTTATTTTTAAATAATTCTAGGACGACTTTTACCACCGCAAAAAAAAAGTCAAAGAAAAATTATCGTTCGGAAATTACCACATGACATTTTAAGCTTATATCTGTAACATTAAAAATTGCAATAAATATAACAAAATAAACGTAAATTCAGAAATAAACTAAATAAAAACAGATCAAATATACTAAAAATAAATATATCAGCCAGTAAATTATTAACAGCTTTGGCTTATGATTTTAAAAATATAACTGGTTCATCTTTAAATTTTGATTTCTTTAAATAATCCATGAGTTCAGACTAAAAAATACTATTTAATAAAATTCTAACGTAATCAAATTCCAATTATCTCAAAATTGCGCTACCGGAAAGAGAATTGATGTTCTCGATTTTTCCCAATAACCGGGTTCTTGATATCAGGCACAAGGTCTATAAAGAGACTATACTTTTAAAAACAAATAATAATTTAAAAATTTTATCATTACGTTCATTTATAAGACTTTATAACATTTTAAATCAGAGGTTGTAGAGTAAGCTTACCTGACCATAAAATAGAAAATATGTGAATAAATCTGCAAAATATCAAATTGTTATTAAAATGCAATTTTTCCACCAATTTTATCATTTTTATCTTGATTCTAAAGAACTATTAAAAAATAAACTTGAAAAAAACCCAATGCTATTTTTAAATTTTTGATTAATAAGAGATGCGATGCAAATCGTCCGAGAAAAACTGTCAAAGTCAGATCTCTGTTTCATTTAAGTATCTATAAGAATTTTGTACCTTTTCAGATTTCACAATGACAAACAGAGCGTCTAAAATCAGAGAAACTGTTTCTTGAGATTTGATAAAGAAGCAAGAAATTTCCAAACATTTGATTATCTTTTTCTTTTAATTAATAAAAAGGCAATACCTTTGTAATCAGTAAGCCATTTTGGACCATTTCAGTTAGAGGTAATATTGAGTGATCAAACAAAGACACTAAAATTCGTAGAAACTGCTGAAACTTTTTGTCATTTACTCCTTCGCTTATTCGACGCTTAAATTTCACCTTAAGAAATATTACTTCAAAAAATATTATTTTAAACAAATCTACTGATCATTTCAAAGATAATATAACTTAAATCGCTTCCAACGTGTTTATATAAATCTATAGAAGAAACATCATTTCCTAATCCAGATAACTTAAATAAAAGTCAAAACCATTATCAAACAAATTTAAAAGCTCATTTACTATAATCCTCTTCGCTTCATGATTTAGAAGAGTAAAAACTTTTCCATTCTTTAAAGCAATAAATACTACAAATTTAAGTTGACTCTATAAATATATTCTACTAAAATGGTAATAAAAGAACCTTTGTAATTTCTTTACTATTTATCATGTTCAAGAATTGATCATATATGTTAGTAATTCTGACTAAAAAATCA
>LDMZ01066005.1:0-16130 GCA_001455285.1 Sphaeromyxa zaharoni
ATATATATATATATATATATATATTCCTAATCTATTAATTAAATTTTTAATAATTAAAAATTATGAGTTTTGTTACTGCTTTTTTGTCGATATATACAGTATTTTTATGAGCTAAAAAACCTATTGAATATACTGATTGAAACTATTAAAATAGTAATGGAATATATAAAATTACAGTATTTAGTCCAGTAAAAAAGAAAGCAACATGAAAACTGATAAATGGAGTATAATGTATTTTTTTAAATTGACGTAAAATATTTTTAAGAAGAATTTTAGTCTGAAAGTAAATTAATAATTATTTGCGAAGATATATAATTGTGAATATAGCATCAAAAACAATTAACATCTCTGATATAGTCTAACAAAAGTGTCATTATCAATTCTTTAATAGTTTCTATAAAAATTTACGAAAGTTTAGTCAATACATCATGAAATACAAGTTTTATTTAATGTTTTAAAAGGTTTGATCAATTCAAAATCGTAAATACAATCCGGAGTATTTCGAATTTATGCAATAGGTGAAGTTTTACTTAGATTTATCTGTAAAAATATGCTAAAAATTTTCAAAAACCCTAATAGAACTAACATTAAAGAAACCATAAAAAATGTTTTTCTAAGCCACATATTATATCAAAATAAAATATTTCATGTTTGCATAGGGAATAATATTATTGAACTATTTTATATAAATCTTAAAACTATTATTTTGATAACGAAAATTAAAATCCAGTAAAAACGACTCTAGTACCTTTTTCCACACGAGGCACGATTATCCCAAAAACTAGAAACGGCAATTTACTTTCCCGCTACTCTAGTTCAGGATTATCAAATATTTTTATAATATAAACAAGTTTAATAAGATAAATATCAATTTTGAAAATCCTTTTGATTAATGTGATTTATGGATAATCAGGTTTTAACAAATCTAGATTAAAAAACATTGAAAGGAATAACAGCTTATTAATTACAATAGAATACTAAAAACGAATATTTCTTATAAAATTTAAATCCTATACAGAATTAAAGCATTGAACACTAAATTTGATAATTCATGTATGTTTTTGTAAAATCAAAGTAAGAATTTAGCAGGATTATTATAATATTTTAATAACATCAGAAAATAACTACGAATTTAGAAATATGAATACTTTATATTTGCTATACATGTTATTTAAATTAGATCAATGGAAATAAGTAAATTTTATTTCATATATAATTACATCTGATTACCGATTTTTATAATAAAAAACTATTGAACCATCTTAAAGGTTATTTGTATTAAATATTAGAAAAATGAATGATTTTCTTTCGATAAATTCGTAGTATTAATATTTAATTATATATATATATCAGTTATGCTAGTTTGTTATGAATGATTGAAAAGTTTTTTGTATGGTAAACAGGGCTTAAGGGCATCTGAATAAAAATGTTATCGTAACCTCATTGGAAAAAAGAGATGTATTTAACCACGCATAGACGACATGGCTTACATGTCAAATTAACTGATCGAAGCTAACCTACTATTCGGTTATATGGCTTCATATTAGAGTTACAAGTATTCTCTACGAAACTGAACATTGTTCCTTAATATAATATTACTTCTAATATCCAAAGTTAGTCCCCTTAATACAGGAATTCAAATACAAAAAATATATTTTAGAAAAATAAGAATAATCAGATATTATATATAGAACTCTGCTTATATTACATGTTTATTCAAAAAATAAAGTAAGAAAATAAATTAAATTGAATTCAAATTTAATAAAATTGCAACTGACGAGCGATCAAAACAATCATAAATATTAAAATAGTGAAGAAAAAAATAGACAAATTTTTTGTTAAACTATAATGTTCAGTTAGTGAAATATAATTGCTTTTGAATGCGGAAAATGGGAATCAGAACGAAAAACAATAAAATAATCGATATTTATTAGTTTATCAAAGCAAAAATTTTAGGAAAATAAAAAATTACATTGTACATATAATTTTATTTTACTAAAATAAGCATAAACTTTATAAAATTTTGAAAAAGAAGATTCCACTGCTATTTAATTATTTATATGAAAGTCATCCAAAATAAATAAAAATTAAAGTAAAGGTCACAGAACAAAAAAATTTCCAATTGTTATAATAATATACTGTTTGGAATGTTGAGAATGATCTTTTGGATATTAATCAATGAGATCAGTGAGCTATAGCATCTTTTCTACCCAGGCGACTTATCTCATCTCATTTGTTTAATGTGTTGTAGAGGTCGAATTTAATTAATTTTTAAGAAAAATTTCACAAATAAAAAGGGAAGTATTTTTTAAAAATTTTTTAGATATTTGGAAAGTTTTACTAATGCTCAATCTAAATACCTGGCTTGGTTAGTTCACGCACATATAGATACATCAAATATCCCATTCCAATCATTATGAGAATATATGCACAATTTTTTGCAATATCTAAAGGAGTTCTATGGATTGTGGGTTCTTCCTCTTCGGTATTCCATCTCTTCGAAATGATAGTGATTGGTTGATAGGCATTTCTTTGATGTATATGCAGTTTTAATTTTTGAACAGTCAAACACCCAACACCACAAAATCTAGATGCATAATCTGATCTCCTGGTAAATAACAAAGTTTCATTTTTTAACTTTGTGGAATAACGAAACAATAAATAGGACATGGATAGGGCAATCGGGGATGACCGGGGAACGAACTCTGCGGATTATAGCATAGTTTTCTTTGTGATTTATTCCAAATGTTAAGGGTTATCGTTGGGATTAATTTATAGTTTTTAAATTTAAAATAAAGCCAATTTGAGATCTGTTGCAACAATTATAAAGGAGTTTTTCACTCCAATAGAGTGTTTAGATCTTCTACGGCTGCTGCCTAATCCCGTCATTTCCTCAATACGGAAATGTTTCTTTTGCCGGGAAGGATCCCTGTTTGTGGTAGTGCAGTGGGTATTTCTATGATTTTGGTTTGATCGTGCATGATGAGACATACGCCGTCACAACTGTAATTTGATTACGGTTCTTTACTAGTTTTTCTCACATTTATTATTGTTTTTGTGATAGATTTCTATATATTTTCTTATATCACTATATGTTATCATATCTATAATTTGGGTTGATCGATATTTATGTACCGGATTTATCGTATCTGATGGTGAGCATGGTAAACTGTGTCTGTGTTTGTATATATATATGAATTTATTGTTCCCTGTGTTACAGGTGCTAATCAACTAGCTTAGGTTATTCTAATTTATCAAAGAAAAACTTTCTTATATCATTTTAAACGAATGTGCCATTCAGTATAAATATAATTTCGAAAATTTTATGTAAAAATTGATTCTGAAATAAAAGCTTTGGATACATTAAAAGGAAGTTTAAAACTTTGTTGCTTTTTTTTATAGAAAGATGAAGGAAAAATCAGTTTTTCCAAAAACTTCTTATTTAATATGAATTTTTGTCTAAAATTTATAAATCAAGTATTTATTGAAATTACACAACTCATATCTTTATACGTGAAGAAGTTTTCTGCTTTATTATGTAACGGTAAATGGTGGAAAATTGCCTTTAATCTAATTTTGTAATTAATTTAAATAAAAATAGGTTTATTCGCCATCATATCTAATTCATGTAATTTTTACACTTTTAATGGAAATTCTTTTGAAAAAGGACTTTAGCAGTTACGAAAATTTATATGATTTAGATGAAAGGTTCAATAAATATTAATAACAAATTGTCTATGTATTAAACCATTTATCAGGTTTGTATCACATTAAAATATTTGCATTCAATTACATCAAATATAGGTAATCATTCCTGTCACTTTTTCATATATAATGTTAATAATTTTCAAAAATAGCTCAGTTAAAATAAATGAAAAAGATTGTTTGAGCCTCCTTGCAGGTAAGTAATTCTGGAATAAAGAAATAATGACGTCTTGCTGTTGCCATTCTTTATGGGTCGGGGGCACGCACTTCATTATTTTTAGTTGATACGCTTGTTCTAACACAAATTTTGGTTTAATTATTAGTTTTCCAAATGTGAAATTGGTTACATATCATACGATTTAATTCATTTTATTTCGGTAATTTATCAAAAATAGGTAATATTAAATAAAAAACAGCAAAGACATATGAGGTACCTCCTTGGGTATCGGAAACTGAGGGAGTCCAGTGAACAGGCTTTTTCACCCTGAAATCATTTATTTTGTTTTCTATTCCGGAAGTACGAGACTTATATCAGGTTTGGGTGCGATGCTCATTATATTAGACAGCAATAAACGAAAACCAATTGCATATGAGGTATTAAAACTAACTTCTCCAGCACAGGTGGTTTAATAATTTAAATAGCTGCGCGTGTGCCAAAAGCATAATAATTTTATTTAAGTACACGGCTGTATATAAACATTTTGTTTAATTCGAGAGAAAACATACAACAAATGTGCAATACATTGTTGAAGTTAACATAAATTCTAAAATTTTAAATTTTAGTTTCCAGTATAGCCAAAATATAATATACCTCATATTAAATGATTTAGAAAATATGTGAATATTTTCCCTGTCCAGCAATGAATTTATCACAAGTTTCGAAATATACTATTTGTAAGAACTTAATACCTTAAATTGAAAAATTCTTATTATTGTTAAGATGCAACACGTAAGGGGTTATTCATAAGTTGTAAATTTATTATTCGCTATGGAATAATGATATGGTATTGGGTTTGAATTTGAAAGAATACGGGATTGATATTGGGGCAAAAATTTGTAGGAATTTTATTATTAATTTTTTAGTTTAACTTAAATTAAATTTGGGATCCTTCTTGTAACCTTATGTTAGGCTGTAAACCATTGAAGTTTGATGTTAATTGTAAAAGAAGGTGCAGCAATTTCTTAAAATTCAAAATGTAATCAATAATTCATATTCACACTTATAATCATGAATTGTTCCGTACTTGAAGCATAAATATACAATACAGCTATTTTTATAGCTATAAAATTATTTTTTTATTTATAAATTTAACCAAAATGCTTTTTTATACTCTTTCTGATCTTGGCTCTCATTATCTGTATATGTATATTTAGTTGTGGTACTTCAAGGGGAGCAATTTTATCAAAAGCCTGATTAGAGTATTCATCTTTGAAAATTAAATTTATTCTGTATTTCATCTTACTAAACATTAAAATTTTCTAAATTACATAAATTGTAAGGTTTCAAGATTTTTATGTTTAAATAAAATCATCCAGATCTTTATTTAAGATTGTACATGATTTTACTGTTTTTAAATCTTTCAACATTATTTTTTACGCAGCATGAATTCCTGATTAATCGAATATGAGCTTCAACGAAGTACAATACATGGTTTACGAATTTTTTAAATAAGCTTATTTGTTTTTCCATGCCATTTATCTATATATTCTTGAATTTTCATAGGATTAAAAGTGAATCTGATAGAGACAATATTATTAGAAAAACTATATCGTAATCCCATCGTAAAGTTAATGAAATAACTGGAAAATATTCAAAAATTATAAAATAAAACGTCAAAAAAAATTTTTTTAATGTCAATTAAATTTTAATTTAAGTCCCAGATATCGATAAAAATTGGAATAGTATAGATAGGATGAAACAATATTGTAATTGAAGAACTGATAATGAAAAAATTTTCTATCAAAAATGGATAAAAATTATTACATTTGAGATTGGAAAAATGTTATCAAGAATCCCTCCACATAAAGTGAATTAAAAAACATCCGAAAATGTAATAGTCAAATTCTTAATATTAAAAACAAATTAATATTGCAGCAAAATTTAAAAAAATAGAGTTACTGAAAATACAAAATGTGATTAAACTAAAAATTTTGAAATTATTGAATAGTAGTCATCGGTTTTATTTAAGATCTCTCAAAGCTGAGTCAATGGCAATATTTATTGATGAATGTTTTTTAATTTACATGTCAAAAAGGTAAAAAAAGACTTAATTTAAGACATGAGCTCAGATTTATCTGACTTTATTTTGCGATAATAATAGATTTTGTTTAAATTTTTCATTAATTAAAAGACCCATATTTTGAAGTTACAATAAATTTAAAATGTAAAAGTAAAATAATTTTGAGGAATTAAATTGTTAGTAAACTATACAAAATATATTGATTTATTTCACTTAGGATCATATCGTAAATACTTTCCAATCAATCTATGAAACTGTAAAATATAATCAATAACCTAAAAAATTTGTATCCCATTGCAAATATATATTGAAAGACAAAAAATTATTTATTTAAATGGCCTATAAGGTCAAAATTTAATGTAAAAACGAAGGACACCAATCTGTAAGGCGATTAATGCGAAAAATTTTGTATAAATTAAATTGATTGTTTTTGATGGAATCAATATATAGCGAGATATTTAATGTCTCGTTATTAAAACGACGTATAAGCATCAAAGAGCTATTGTTAAATTTCATTTATAATATTTTTGTCATCGGATTTGATGTAAAAAAACTATACGCCAACCAGAACGAATATATGATTTTGAAAATATTGAAAACTCGCTTAAAGTGTAATATCGAATTGTTAATAACTTTATACATTATGTTATACACTAACGAAGAAAGGAATAATATGATTAAAAAATTTGTTTACAGTTATTTTGGTTCGATTGATTATCATAGGATTATACCAAAGACCTATGTTTTGCAAGAGCATAAAGGACCTCTGGAAAAGATCTGACTGGCCATATAGGAACAAAATTACTGGCGGACTTGCATAGTCGTTCCCTAAGATTCAGGAATGAATCACAATGAATGATTTCGACCAAGTACACATAGGTATGTATGTATATATTACTTGAACCTGTAATTTGAGTAAGTTTTTTGTTTGACAACATCATTTGCATGATGATAAATTGTGTAATTTAAACAAGGAACTCCTTATTTTTATAATACGGTAGAAATATAATAAAACAGTCAAAGTAAAATAATAATCAAAGCCAAAAATGAAAATTATTTCATACTTTTGGCAATTTATATTTTTCAAAGATAAGTTATAGAATTTATACTTATGTTATTTTTTAGAATTAATGGTTTTAAGTAAATTCAAAGAAGCATTTTTGATAGTTCTGAACTGAGTACGAGTGAATTATTGATTGATCAAGAAAAAAATTAAAATAGTGCTATGGTTGCCTATATATAAAAATAAACGAATGTTTATTATAATCATTTTAACAAGAACTTGTATTATATAATAGATAGTGGAAAAGATTAATTCTAGTAGGAGAAACAGATATTTGTAGAAATATAGAATTTAAAATTCTTTATTCTTAAAATCATATAGAGATACATGTACAACAAAACCCTTATAAAAGTATTATATTCATTTGAGGCGTTAATCTCATTATTATGTTTTATTTCTTATTTAAAATATTTTTGAAAGGGATGTAAAAGGCTAGAATTTTGATATATCATTAATTTTTTAAAGTGCCTTAGATTTAAAATACTTTTGGAAAATTTTGAATATTATTAAAAGAATAAATCTAATTGGAAACATTTGTTAGGTGATGTTCAATCGTAATTTTAGCACGAACTTGCATACAATAAAAATATTTAATAATTTGAAAAAGTTAAACGCAATGGTCAGTAGAGAGATCAGAAACGATGTTTCAAAAATTTCGATAAATAATAAATTTTTATTTAATATCAGTTAACTTTTGATATGAAGTGTATTTTAGGTTTAATCGGCATGTTTAATAAAAAATTCTAATTAGTTGGCAAATATAGTAAAAAAAATAATTAAATGCCTTTTTAGCCTGCTAATTTTACTTTTTTTGAAATATTTTGTTTAGAAACTAAAATAAAATTTTAATAAAATATGTAAGGAAAGTTTTGGGAAAAATAGTTTTTAATTACAGAAAAAATAAATAAAACGCTATTACTCCATGAAAGAATGTGAAATCAGGAATACAATTAAATGATGGCTGAAAAATGCAACGATATTATTTAGAAAAAATTGAAGAAAGTTATAACTATACCCCCTAAAAATTAAAAATAAAATTTAATTATTCACAATGGTACTGCATTGCCTCAGGTCAGAAATATTTGGATGAGAAAAGCAATGAAATCTAAACTTATTTAAGATAGAAATTATAAGATCTCATAAATATTGTTAATAAAATTAAATCCAAGAAAATAGTTAAAGAAGTGCAATGAAGTTTATTCTCAATTTAAAATATTAAAATGGAATATTATCGATTTATAGGAGAAAAGAAACAATATTGTCAGTATATTAAAAGTATTTAAGTAGATAACCGGAAGTCAGCTTATATAAAACTTATATAGAAATTAATGAAAGAAAAAGGATATTACTCAAAATTATTTTGTTATAGTTTTAAATAACATACAATAAAACAAAAGTACAGAAGAATAATCATCTGACCATTTTTTGGATGCAAATATTTTTATATCTGATTTTCGATCAATTTACTGTTTAATATAGAGACATGATTCCGAAAAAAATCAGTTAAAAGTGTTTAGATGTCTATATTTGTTTAAAACATAATCATATTCCTTTCATTTTTTTGATTAAATTTTTAGTAATTGTAAAATTTCTAATTTCATTGTTTAACGTAATATTTTTTTTTAATCATTAAAATATGATGATTCGGATTGAAAATACTTCATTAATAATGTAAAGGTTTTCAAGTCTTTTTACAATTTTTACTTTCATCAAAGATTTTCTGATGAATTTTTATTCTTTACGGAATTTTAATACCTATTTTTAAAGCCCATTACAGTCTAGGACGACTTACGAACTAAATTAGAATGTTTATTTCAGCATTTAATTCTAAATTTTGTCCTGGATATAATAAAACGGACATTGTTCCTTAATTTTTTTTAATGAATCACTTATTTATTTAAAGCGGCAAAAGTGATGTGAACTGAATTTATTAAAAGTTAATAATTATGTGATGTTGGCAGGGTTATTTTGTATAGGAATCCGTGCCAAAGTCAAAAAGTATCCATGGACAGAAAAATTATACATAAAATAAAAAATTGATTAAAAGAAAGTCTGTGAAACTAAAAGCAAATGAATACATATTAAATAATGAGAACAGATATAATACAGTGTTAGTCTAGTACTTCATTAGAATGTTCAAACATGTCAAATCGGCTTTCTAGGTCTTGACTTATTGTTATGGGATATTTGATATATTTCTATTTTTCGATAGAAAAATATGTGTTTTACTTATTTTAATAGTTTAGTTTGTAGTTGTTTGTATTGAATACTCGTAAAAAAATATCTTTTATTTATGTGGGCAAGGAAGGAGAGACTTGTATTGTAAAAACAAAACTAAACAATTCGAATTTTCATCAAACTATTAAATTTAGATTTTAGAATATTCATTCGATTTTAGAGAAATAAAATTATTTTTATGTTGATATCACCAAATTTTTAAAGTTAATTCCACGAAGAGTTTTTTAAAATGGTTATTTTGGCGTAAAGATATAAAGAACTTTTACTCAATGAACTTGAAAACATATTTTATCCATGTATTTCGAATCCTGGTTAGTTGAAAAGAACAATTACCAAATATATATGAATTAGCGTCATATTTATTAATCGAATCCAATTGATCCACAAATTTCATAAATTTTAGGTTTGAGTTTTTTGTTTTTAATGATTTCATTATTTGTCTATTTTATTGTTTGGGAGTAATATCGTAATCTTGGAGAATTTATATTTAAGCAAATTGATATATAAAGACAATTCTTTTTTTTAAGTCAAATTGGAATAAAAAATTCCTGAAATTCTGTCCAATTGTTTGTATTCATAATAAATTTTTTTAATATTAATGTTTGTAATAAAATATGTATTAAAAAGGATTTGGTCTTTCATGTAGTTATCTTCATATAATAATATATTGATATCCTACTCTTAAATTCACAGATAGATTCTATTTTTACCTTTTGATGTAAAATATGTAATCTGAACATTTTTCTTTTTCTAACTGTAAAAAATATTATTTCAGTTTTAGTTGTTCCAAACCAAACCCAACAAAACAAAACTGTAATTTGCAAAAATTATTATTCGTATGAATTTTTATGGTTTTAGTAGCTAAAATTTGGTTATATGTAATGAAAAAAATGCTTTAAAAATCTTTTAATGAATCTCTTAATACTTACTTAGATTTATTTAATGAGAGTATAAAAAACAGGTGTTTTTTAGCCCAGACATTTATATATAAAAATATTAAGGAATAATAAAATCTCCAGATGGTATAATGTTAAAAAGCCAATGTTTTTATTTGTTTTTGAAATACAATGTTCCACATCTATATTTCTGATATATATCACATTGAACAAGTCAAGTATTTTTTATCTATTTATTTGAAATTTAGGAGAATCTTTTAAAACTTAAAACTAACCAAATAATGCCGATTTGAATTATACTTTTGTATCTTCCTGAGAAACATTTCCTATTCTTTCTTGTTGATTGTTTAAGCCTTTTATTAAAATTTGTATGTAATTTATAATTATGATAATTATCCACAACGAAATTAAATCTTTTAAGTCGTTAATAACTCATTTATATGTATTTGCCAAAGTTCTAATTCAAAAAGCTTGCTATCAAATAGAAAATAAAAGACTTAATATCCAATTAAAATCCATATAAAATGGAATTTTTCAAAAAATTAGATCGATTTTTCCATCAAGTCAACCAATAAAGAATTTGTCTGATTACTGCAAATGCTTAATTTTTTTTCCGAGGGCATTTATAACATAAATTCTTGCGACGCCTACTAGTGATTTCCATATATTTTATTGCCTTGATTGCCAAGTTTAATATTTTTGATTATGAAAATTCTAATTATTAATTATTTTAATTACATTCTTAGATGAAGTATATATTATTCACGGAGGAAAGTTCTTCTTATAACTTCAAAAATACAAATGATTACTGTAATTTAAATTTTTCCGAATTGTGTTTTGCAGATGAATATTAATTAGAAAATCTTAAACTGTAGAGTCATAGATAGAAATTATACATTCGATAAAAAAATATATGGATTTCGCCGGTGTAAAAATAACTTAGATAGGAGTAATATTATGGTTGGTTACATTTTGTTGTTCGGTGAATAAAAACAATCATTCCTAAACATAAACATGGGGATTGGATGTATAAAGAAACATTTTAATTGAATAATCAATTCATAATCACAATAAATCTAGATATTATTAATATATAATCATTTCATTCAATTCAATCATGTGTCAGGTAGGTTCTTTAAATTTGGGAGATAAAAGGATAACCACAAATACAAAAAATATATATAGAATAAAACAGGAATGGTTCTCGTTAACGGTAAAAAAATATACCTCTATTGCTTAAATTCAGAAATTAATGTATGTTTTCTTTTAATATAATATTACCCTGGTTAATAAAAATACCCATAATTTCATTTTATGACTGGTATTTTTTGATTATTTTAGAAATAATTGATAGAAAATAAAAATTTTTTATTTTTACACTTCTTTTTGGAAAGAATCTTTTATCCAAGTCTCATATTATGTGATATAAATTTATTTAATACAATACATAGTGTAATAAATTCATAACAATAAATCATTAAATAATTGTTTCAATAAAATTAGAGTTACTCCAATTTGATGATATCCTACAATATAAACAGAAGAATTTAAGCATCATCTTATATAGCCTTTAAATTTAAGAAATGAAGAAAAAGGATAACAAATTTTTAGCAACCAAGTCTTAAACAAAGAAAAACATTTAATAAGAATCCTTAAACAAAAATAGAAGGGTAATTTAATAACTATTTCAGAAATTAGTTGATGTTCTAAAATATCCTTATGTATGTTTGAAATCCACAATTAGTAATCCTTTAAACTTTGAGTAATAAATTCAAGTTTCAAGTAATGCGTTCAATAAGGTTATAATTAGCCCTTCAATTATAAAAAACGAATTGCTCCCAATCATTTGAGTCTGCCTGGATATTCATTTTCATTTTTGTACATCATTTTATAATCTGTCAAATGATATAAATTAAAATATATTGCATTTGTTTGAGAAACAATTTCAGATTATCTTATAATTTTTATGTAAATTTATTAGTTTTATGAAATGTAAATTTTTTTATATTGGTGAAATCATTCCATTAACAGCATAGTATCGTATTTACAAACCTAAATCCATTTGAACTATGTTAATTATAGAATATAAAAATATTCCATTAAATTATAAATAAAAAATTTGTTATTGAGGAAAAATAAAAAACTGGAGGTTTTAATTCCTAATTTCTTATTAGAATGTATTCTAAAATAATATATAATCAATATTATTTTCATTTATTAATTTTTAATGCTTGCTAATGGGTATTTGAGCAGATAGTAAAAAAATTTCACGTTCAATTCCAATTCGGGGAAAATCTGACCCCAATATCATTATCCAGTTAAGGAAACGTTAAAAAATTACACAAGTTTCAACTGACGAAAATTAATGTGGGGAAATAATCTACTAATTTAAACATTGGCTATTTCTATATATAATTCTTCTTACAATGTCACTTGGCCTTACACGAAATGAGAAGAAGTCAGTAGCATTCCAATCTGGATCCATCAAAAAAATAACTAGAGTTGGATCAAGTAGTTTCATTTCACGGATATCAAGATCGGATCCATCAGGGATAAATATCAGGAATTTATCACACATATCAACAATCTCCTCTTTTTTACCAACAAGTCCTTTAATATTGAAATTATATGACGATAATTTTTCTTTAATTTCTTCAACCGTAACTTCATCGGAATCAAGGACAATCCAAAGTGCGTGGACATCAGGAGAATTCACACTAGTGCTAAATGTGTTCAATGCATCTGACATAATTTCCAATGATTTATCGGGAGTATAATCCGAGGATTTGGCGAGTCCAAAAAATACTAAAGTCCATTTTCCTTTAAAACTGTCTTCGGTAATTAATTCTCCGTCTTTTTGTGTAAGTTTTATAGGACCACCAACAAAATCGGATGAGGTTTCGTGGACAATTAATGGTATATTTTGGGGTTCTAGATATATTAAATGTATTTTTTAATAAAATTAGAAAAGATAACAGTCACATAATAAAATACAATTTAGATATATTTTTGCAATATATGATTAATCATAAATCATTCATAAATTAAACATGTAAGGTTTACTGAAGTTGAAGTGTATGGAAATAGTTGAGTTGAAAGATATATAAATCAGATTTATAAGAGATTTTTGTTGTTTATAAAATCGAAAAAAATTTGTAAAGCCTATTATTCAAATTATTTTGCTTAAAATTTACTATGAAATGGCCTTTATTCATAACTAATAGCTAATGACTATATATAAAATACCATGATCAACCCTAAAATATTTTTAAAAAAATAATAAAATATCACTCCAGCAGGTATTAAAAGACTTATAAAGATGGGATCAGCAGTTCCGTTGAGGGAAATTTATATTAATCATACAATATGTCTTTTGCAAATGAATTATGGCGTCTTACTACGTAAGACAGCATTATCGTCATGTAAAAAAAGACGAATTTCGGAATATGATCTCTCACGGAAATCGTAGATTCAATGTCAATGAGATGAAGATTTAAGGATTTTTTTGTTTTGCCTGTTGAATTAAATTCTAAATATAACAACGAATAATCAAAAAAAATAAAAAAAATTATAAAAATATATCAGTAATTTAATAATTTATTGAATAATAATTCATTTATGTTCTTATGTTTTAATACAACGAAAAATATCATTATTTCAAACTAAAAGTTGAATCTAGGAATTGACAAAAACTGCACTCCAATATTTTACAGTGAAAAGCAAGTAAATATTAAAATGAAAAACAAATAATTAACAATGATACCATTCATACAAACAATAGCATGTTTAAACGTATCTAAAAAGCTTAAAAATCCAGCATTTAAATCATAAGAAATAAAGTTCGATAGAAATATACATGGTTTTTGATGGATAAAAGATTGTCTCGCATGTGCAAAAATATGTAAGTTTAGGTTAATATGATACTAAAGAATTTCTAAATATGGTGCGCTCTAAGTCTAAAAAATGGAAAATAGATATAAAAAGTTGCATTAATTAATGATAAATTAGATTAAGATATGAAATTAAAGTTGAGTATTGAAAATATTTTGTTTATCAAAAAATCATATAGTTCAAATATTAGTAAATAGATGTGTTAAATCGAAGGAATACTTACAAATTTGATAGAGAAACAAAAATATATAAAAGCAAGGAATTCAATATTAGGTGGAAACGGAATTTATATATACAAAAAAAATAAATAATTTTTTAAATAAAAATTTGTAGTTTAATGTCAGCAAACATAAAATAGGTGGTAAAAAGAATTCGTTTGGGGCGTCAATATATGTTCAATAGGTAATAGGATGATTTTATTGGGCTTTATAATTAATATATTTTACCAAACAATAAATAAATTTAAGATTTGCAAAGGTTAATGTTAAGAAATTATTTTAAAAAAAGCTATAAAAACATGAACAAAAGACACGATGTAAGTTTGTACTGAAACGTAGGCAGTAGATTGTGTTTTCATATATTCTGATATTTTTGCACTTAAATTGTCGATTACATACTTATTTTATCTATGTAAACTCAAGCAGTTAATTAATTTTATATATATGATTGTTAATATAATAATTATTTTCTGGTTTCTACTGATTTATTACCAACTAGGTGCTGTCACATGCAAAATTGATGAGATGTTAGGCATCTCTCTCATTCTTTGGAATTTTCATAAATATTAAAAATAGGAGTTCAATATGGTCTTAATTACACGTATTCCTCCAAAATATTACAGTCAAAAAAATGGGAAGTAAAAAGATTTACATCATCAAGGACTTAAAGAGAGAGAGAGAAAGACCTAACCTTCCATAAAAACAAGTAACTATCTAAACCAAGAAACTCCGAACGATTTTGTGTTACAGTTGTATAATGAAATTAATTCATTTACGAGATTCGAAGTCTCTTTCAACCGCTTTAATAAAAAATGCTTAAGAGTAACTACTATTCTAAAAACACAGTTTAAGAAATGTAACCAAAGACAGTAAAAAATCTAAACATATGCCACAATCATTTTTAGTGATGTAAAATAATAACTTCAATGTGAGAAACATCAACCTTTCCATAATTAAACCTCATCTTACAGAATAATAAATATAGTATAATATTCATTACTGTAGATAATAATAAAAAAAAGGTAATAACATATTGATTGATGAAACAATGAAAAGATAAAATTTTCTTAATAGTACAGAGGCACATATCAGTGGATTTTTATTAATATATTGGCATTTAAAAATTGCATTTAATATATACAAATTTTAGGTATTCAGATTATTGTAAAGAGCATAAACCCATGGAAATAACAATAGTGCATCAATGTTTAAATTTAATAGGAATTAAATGCAATGTTCAAATTAACATTTAAAGCAAAGCCATAACAATGCATATCTAAAACTTAATGCGATTTTATGAGATAACTAGAATCGAATTAATTCAAGAAATATACAACATGCCCTAATAATATATAAAATAACAAAAATCATAATTAATCTACGTAAGGCATGATGAAAATTATAAAAACCTAAAGTAACATACATATAAAAACTTTTTAATACTAAATGATGTTGCAGCTTAATTGAAGAATATAGTTTATAATGTAATAACATATCAAAATACATGTATAAATATCGAAACAATAACTACTCGTTTAAAGAAGATAAATATTATGCATAATTATTAAGATAACATAGGAAACGTACACATAAAGCAAATTTATAGAAGAATTAAGTTTCAATAAATAGCAGTAACAAAAATCTAACGTCCTGATATTTGTATATTTCCAAATTAGCAGCTAAGCCAAATTATGCAAAAGCATATTGCTTTCAATCCAAAAATGAATATACTAGAATCTTAGAGAGCTGTGTCAGATTATTTGTTTGATCGTAGCATAGCCTATTTTAAAACAAAAAAAAATTACGGATAAAACATTAAAGCTCGATTTTTATCAAAAAATAATTTTTTAAATATTTTATTCTCTTATTTTTCAATTTT
>LDMZ01066006.1:0-16726 GCA_001455285.1 Sphaeromyxa zaharoni
TCTCTCTCTCTTTAAGTCCTTGATGATGTAAATCTTTTTACTTCCCATTTTTTTGACTGTAATATTTTGGAGGAATACGTGTAATTAAGACCATATTGAACTCCTATTTTTAATATTTATGAAAATTCCAAAGAATGAGAGAGATGCCTAACATCTCATCAATTTTGCATGTGACAGCACCTAGTTGGTAATAAATCAGTAGAAACCAGAAAATAATTATTATATTAACAATCATATATATAAAATTAATTAACTGCTTGAGTTTACATAGATAAAATAAGTATGTAATCGACAATTTAAGTGCAAAAATATCAGAATATATGAAAACACAATCTACTGCCTACGTTTCAGTACAAACTTACATCGTGTCTTTTGTTCATGTTTTTATAGCTTTTTTTAAAATAATTTCTTAACATTAACCTTTGCAAATCTTAAATTTATTTATTGTTTGGTAAAATATATTAATTATAAAGCCCAATAAAATCATCCTATTACCTATTGAACATATATTGACGCCCCAAACGAATTCTTTTTACCACCTATTTTATGTTTGCTGACATTAAACTACAAATTTTTATTTAAAAAATTATTTATTTTTTTTGTATATATAAATTCCGTTTCCACCTAATATTGAATTCCTTGCTTTTATATATTTTTGTTTCTCTATCAAATTTGTAAGTATTCCTTCGATTTAACACATCTATTTACTAATATTTGAACTATATGATTTTTTGATAAACAAAATATTTTCAATACTCAACTTTAATTTCATATCTTAATCTAATTTATCATTAATTAATGCAACTTTTTATATCTATTTTCCATTTTTTAGACTTAGAGCGCACCATATTTAGAAATTCTTTAGTATCATATTAACCTAAACTTACATATTTTTGCACATGCGAGACAATCTTTTATCCATCAAAAACCATGTATATTTCTATCGAACTTTATTTCTTATGATTTAAATGCTGGATTTTTAAGCTTTTTAGATACGTTTAAACATGCTATTGTTTGTATGAATGGTATCATTGTTAATTATTTGTTTTTCATTTTAATATTTACTTGCTTTTCACTGTAAAATATTGGAGTGCAGTTTTTGTCAATTCCTAGATTCAACTTTTAGTTTGAAATAATGATATTTTTCGTTGTATTAAAACATAAGAACATAAATGAATTATTATTCAATAAATTATTAAATTACTGATATATTTTTATAATTTTTTTTATTTTTTTTGATTATTCGTTGTTATATTTAGAATTTAATTCAACAGGCAAAACAAAAAAATCCTTAAATCTTCATCTCATTGACATTGAATCTACGATTTCCGTGAGAGATCATATTCCGAAATTCGTCTTTTTTTACATGACGATAATGCTGTCTTACGTAGTA
This sequence comes from Sphaeromyxa zaharoni, assembly GCA_001455285.1. Lineage (NCBI taxonomy): Eukaryota > Metazoa > Cnidaria > Myxozoa > Bivalvulida > Sphaeromyxidae > Sphaeromyxa > Sphaeromyxa zaharoni. The sequence continues at coordinate 1,394 of LDMZ01066006.1, forward strand.
AGACGCCATAATTCATTTGCAAAAGACATATTGTATGATTAATATAAATTTCCCTCAACGGAACTGCTGATCCCATCTTTATAAGTCTTTTAATACCTGCTGGAGTGATATTTTATTATTTTTTTAAAAATATTTTAGGGTTGATCATGGTATTTTATATATAGTCATTAGCTATTAGTTATGAATAAAGGCCATTTCATAGTAAATTTTAAGCAAAATAATTTGAATAATAGGCTTTACAAATTTTTTTCGATTTTATAAACAACAAAAATCTCTTATAAATCTGATTTATATATCTTTCAACTCAACTATTTCCATACACTTCAACTTCAGTAAACCTTACATGTTTAATTTATGAATGATTTATGATTAATCATATATTGCAAAAATATATCTAAATTGTATTTTATTATGTGACTGTTATCTTTTCTAATTTTATTAAAAAATACATTTAATATATCTAGAACCCCAAAATATACCATTAATTGTCCACGAAACCTCATCCGATTTTGTTGGTGGTCCTATAAAACTTACACAAAAAGACGGAGAATTAATTACCGAAGACAGTTTTAAAGGAAAATGGACTTTAGTATTTTTTGGACTCGCCAAATCCTCGGATTATACTCCCGATAAATCATTGGAAATTATGTCAGATGCATTGAACACATTTAGCACTAGTGTGAATTCTCCTGATGTCCACGCACTTTGGATTGTCCTTGATTCCGATGAAGTTACGGTTGAAGAAATTAAAGAAAAATTATCGTCATATAATTTCAATATTAAAGGACTTGTTGGTAAAAAAGAGGAGATTGTTGATATGTGTGATAAATTCCTGATATTTATCCCTGATGGATCCGATCTTGATATCCGTGAAATGAAACTACTTGATCCAACTCTAGTTATTTTTTTGATGGATCCAGATTGGAATGCTACTGACTTCTTCTCATTTCGTGTAAGGCCAAGTGACATTGTAAGAAGAATTATATATAGAAATAGCCAATGTTTAAATTAGTAGATTATTTCCCCACATTAATTTTCGTCAGTTGAAACTTGTGTAATTTTTTAACGTTTCCTTAACTGGATAATGATATTGGGGTCAGATTTTCCCCGAATTGGAATTGAACGTGAAATTTTTTTACTATCTGCTCAAATACCCATTAGCAAGCATTAAAAATTAATAAATGAAAATAATATTGATTATATATTATTTTAGAATACATTCTAATAAGAAATTAGGAATTAAAACCTCCAGTTTTTTATTTTTCCTCAATAACAAATTTTTTATTTATAATTTAATGGAATATTTTTATATTCTATAATTAACATAGTTCAAATGGATTTAGGTTTGTAAATACGATACTATGCTGTTAATGGAATGATTTCACCAATATAAAAAAATTTACATTTCATAAAACTAATAAATTTACATAAAAATTATAAGATAATCTGAAATTGTTTCTCAAACAAATGCAATATATTTTAATTTATATCATTTGACAGATTATAAAATGATGTACAAAAATGAAAATGAATATCCAGGCAGACTCAAATGATTGGGAGCAATTCGTTTTTTATAATTGAAGGGCTAATTATAACCTTATTGAACGCATTACTTGAAACTTGAATTTATTACTCAAAGTTTAAAGGATTACTAATTGTGGATTTCAAACATACATAAGGATATTTTAGAACATCAACTAATTTCTGAAATAGTTATTAAATTACCCTTCTATTTTTGTTTAAGGATTCTTATTAAATGTTTTTCTTTGTTTAAGACTTGGTTGCTAAAAATTTGTTATCCTTTTTCTTCATTTCTTAAATTTAAAGGCTATATAAGATGATGCTTAAATTCTTCTGTTTATATTGTAGGATATCATCAAATTGGAGTAACTCTAATTTTATTGAAACAATTATTTAATGATTTATTGTTATGAATTTATTACACTATGTATTGTATTAAATAAATTTATATCACATAATATGAGACTTGGATAAAAGATTCTTTCCAAAAAGAAGTGTAAAAATAAAAAATTTTTATTTTCTATCAATTATTTCTAAAATAATCAAAAAATACCAGTCATAAAATGAAATTATGGGTATTTTTATTAACCAGGGTAATATTATATTAAAAGAAAACATACATTAATTTCTGAATTTAAGCAATAGAGGTATATTTTTTTACCGTTAACGAGAACCATTCCTGTTTTATTCTATATATATTTTTTGTATTTGTGGTTATCCTTTTATCTCCCAAATTTAAAGAACCTACCTGACACATGATTGAATTGAATGAAATGATTATATATTAATAATATCTAGATTTATTGTGATTATGAATTGATTATTCAATTAAAATGTTTCTTTATACATCCAATCCCCATGTTTATGTTTAGGAATGATTGTTTTTATTCACCGAACAACAAAATGTAACCAACCATAATATTACTCCTATCTAAGTTATTTTTACACCGGCGAAATCCATATATTTTTTTATCGAATGTATAATTTCTATCTATGACTCTACAGTTTAAGATTTTCTAATTAATATTCATCTGCAAAACACAATTCGGAAAAATTTAAATTACAGTAATCATTTGTATTTTTGAAGTTATAAGAAGAACTTTCCTCCGTGAATAATATATACTTCATCTAAGAATGTAATTAAAATAATTAATAATTAGAATTTTCATAATCAAAAATATTAAACTTGGCAATCAAGGCAATAAAATATATGGAAATCACTAGTAGGCGTCGCAAGAATTTATGTTATAAATGCCCTCGGAAAAAAAATTAAGCATTTGCAGTAATCAGACAAATTCTTTATTGGTTGACTTGATGGAAAAATCGATCTAATTTTTTGAAAAATTCCATTTTATATGGATTTTAATTGGATATTAAGTCTTTTATTTTCTATTTGATAGCAAGCTTTTTGAATTAGAACTTTGGCAAATACATATAAATGAGTTATTAACGACTTAAAAGATTTAATTTCGTTGTGGATAATTATCATAATTATAAATTACATACAAATTTTAATAAAAGGCTTAAACAATCAACAAGAAAGAATAGGAAATGTTTCTCAGGAAGATACAAAAGTATAATTCAAATCGGCATTATTTGGTTAGTTTTAAGTTTTAAAAGATTCTCCTAAATTTCAAATAAATAGATAAAAAATACTTGACTTGTTCAATGTGATATATATCAGAAATATAGATGTGGAACATTGTATTTCAAAAACAAATAAAAACATTGGCTTTTTAACATTATACCATCTGGAGATTTTATTATTCCTTAATATTTTTATATATAAATGTCTGGGCTAAAAAACACCTGTTTTTTATACTCTCATTAAATAAATCTAAGTAAGTATTAAGAGATTCATTAAAAGATTTTTAAAGCATTTTTTTCATTACATATAACCAAATTTTAGCTACTAAAACCATAAAAATTCATACGAATAATAATTTTTGCAAATTACAGTTTTGTTTTGTTGGGTTTGGTTTGGAACAACTAAAACTGAAATAATATTTTTTACAGTTAGAAAAAGAAAAATGTTCAGATTACATATTTTACATCAAAAGGTAAAAATAGAATCTATCTGTGAATTTAAGAGTAGGATATCAATATATTATTATATGAAGATAACTACATGAAAGACCAAATCCTTTTTAATACATATTTTATTACAAACATTAATATTAAAAAAATTTATTATGAATACAAACAATTGGACAGAATTTCAGGAATTTTTTATTCCAATTTGACTTAAAAAAAAGAATTGTCTTTATATATCAATTTGCTTAAATATAAATTCTCCAAGATTACGATATTACTCCCAAACAATAAAATAGACAAATAATGAAATCATTAAAAACAAAAAACTCAAACCTAAAATTTATGAAATTTGTGGATCAATTGGATTCGATTAATAAATATGACGCTAATTCATATATATTTGGTAATTGTTCTTTTCAACTAACCAGGATTCGAAATACATGGATAAAATATGTTTTCAAGTTCATTGAGTAAAAGTTCTTTATATCTTTACGCCAAAATAACCATTTTAAAAAACTCTTCGTGGAATTAACTTTAAAAATTTGGTGATATCAACATAAAAATAATTTTATTTCTCTAAAATCGAATGAATATTCTAAAATCTAAATTTAATAGTTTGATGAAAATTCGAATTGTTTAGTTTTGTTTTTACAATACAAGTCTCTCCTTCCTTGCCCACATAAATAAAAGATATTTTTTTACGAGTATTCAATACAAACAACTACAAACTAAACTATTAAAATAAGTAAAACACATATTTTTCTATCGAAAAATAGAAATATATCAAATATCCCATAACAATAAGTCAAGACCTAGAAAGCCGATTTGACATGTTTGAACATTCTAATGAAGTACTAGACTAACACTGTATTATATCTGTTCTCATTATTTAATATGTATTCATTTGCTTTTAGTTTCACAGACTTTCTTTTAATCAATTTTTTATTTTATGTATAATTTTTCTGTCCATGGATACTTTTTGACTTTGGCACGGATTCCTATACAAAATAACCCTGCCAACATCACATAATTATTAACTTTTAATAAATTCAGTTCACATCACTTTTGCCGCTTTAAATAAATAAGTGATTCATTAAAAAAAATTAAGGAACAATGTCCGTTTTATTATATCCAGGACAAAATTTAGAATTAAATGCTGAAATAAACATTCTAATTTAGTTCGTAAGTCGTCCTAGACTGTAATGGGCTTTAAAAATAGGTATTAAAATTCCGTAAAGAATAAAAATTCATCAGAAAATCTTTGATGAAAGTAAAAATTGTAAAAAGACTTGAAAACCTTTACATTATTAATGAAGTATTTTCAATCCGAATCATCATATTTTAATGATTAAAAAAAAATATTACGTTAAACAATGAAATTAGAAATTTTACAATTACTAAAAATTTAATCAAAAAAATGAAAGGAATATGATTATGTTTTAAACAAATATAGACATCTAAACACTTTTAACTGATTTTTTTCGGAATCATGTCTCTATATTAAACAGTAAATTGATCGAAAATCAGATATAAAAATATTTGCATCCAAAAAATGGTCAGATGATTATTCTTCTGTACTTTTGTTTTATTGTATGTTATTTAAAACTATAACAAAATAATTTTGAGTAATATCCTTTTTCTTTCATTAATTTCTATATAAGTTTTATATAAGCTGACTTCCGGTTATCTACTTAAATACTTTTAATATACTGACAATATTGTTTCTTTTCTCCTATAAATCGATAATATTCCATTTTAATATTTTAAATTGAGAATAAACTTCATTGCACTTCTTTAACTATTTTCTTGGATTTAATTTTATTAACAATATTTATGAGATCTTATAATTTCTATCTTAAATAAGTTTAGATTTCATTGCTTTTCTCATCCAAATATTTCTGACCTGAGGCAATGCAGTACCATTGTGAATAATTAAATTTTATTTTTAATTTTTAGGGGGTATAGTTATAACTTTCTTCAATTTTTTCTAAATAATATCGTTGCATTTTTCAGCCATCATTTAATTGTATTCCTGATTTCACATTCTTTCATGGAGTAATAGCGTTTTATTTATTTTTTCTGTAATTAAAAACTATTTTTCCCAAAACTTTCCTTACATATTTTATTAAAATTTTATTTTAGTTTCTAAACAAAATATTTCAAAAAAAGTAAAATTAGCAGGCTAAAAAGGCATTTAATTATTTTTTTTACTATATTTGCCAACTAATTAGAATTTTTTATTAAACATGCCGATTAAACCTAAAATACACTTCATATCAAAAGTTAACTGATATTAAATAAAAATTTATTATTTATCGAAATTTTTGAAACATCGTTTCTGATCTCTCTACTGACCATTGCGTTTAACTTTTTCAAATTATTAAATATTTTTATTGTATGCAAGTTCGTGCTAAAATTACGATTGAACATCACCTAACAAATGTTTCCAATTAGATTTATTCTTTTAATAATATTCAAAATTTTCCAAAAGTATTTTAAATCTAAGGCACTTTAAAAAATTAATGATATATCAAAATTCTAGCCTTTTACATCCCTTTCAAAAATATTTTAAATAAGAAATAAAACATAATAATGAGATTAACGCCTCAAATGAATATAATACTTTTATAAGGGTTTTGTTGTACATGTATCTCTATATGATTTTAAGAATAAAGAATTTTAAATTCTATATTTCTACAAATATCTGTTTCTCCTACTAGAATTAATCTTTTCCACTATCTATTATATAATACAAGTTCTTGTTAAAATGATTATAATAAACATTCGTTTATTTTTATATATAGGCAACCATAGCACTATTTTAATTTTTTTCTTGATCAATCAATAATTCACTCGTACTCAGTTCAGAACTATCAAAAATGCTTCTTTGAATTTACTTAAAACCATTAATTCTAAAAAATAACATAAGTATAAATTCTATAACTTATCTTTGAAAAATATAAATTGCCAAAAGTATGAAATAATTTTCATTTTTGGCTTTGATTATTATTTTACTTTGACTGTTTTATTATATTTCTACCGTATTATAAAAATAAGGAGTTCCTTGTTTAAATTACACAATTTATCATCATGCAAATGATGTTGTCAAACAAAAAACTTACTCAAATTACAGGTTCAAGTAATATATACATACATACCTATGTGTACTTGGTCGAAATCATTCATTGTGATTCATTCCTGAATCTTAGGGAACGACTATGCAAGTCCGCCAGTAATTTTGTTCCTATATGGCCAGTCAGATCTTTTCCAGAGGTCCTTTATGCTCTTGCAAAACATAGGTCTTTGGTATAATCCTATGATAATCAATCGAACCAAAATAACTGTAAACAAATTTTTTAATCATATTATTCCTTTCTTCGTTAGTGTATAACATAATGTATAAAGTTATTAACAATTCGATATTACACTTTAAGCGAGTTTTCAATATTTTCAAAATCATATATTCGTTCTGGTTGGCGTATAGTTTTTTTACATCAAATCCGATGACAAAAATATTATAAATGAAATTTAACAATAGCTCTTTGATGCTTATACGTCGTTTTAATAACGAGACATTAAATATCTCGCTATATATTGATTCCATCAAAAACAATCAATTTAATTTATACAAAATTTTTCGCATTAATCGCCTTACAGATTGGTGTCCTTCGTTTTTACATTAAATTTTGACCTTATAGGCCATTTAAATAAATAATTTTTTGTCTTTCAATATATATTTGCAATGGGATACAAATTTTTTAGGTTATTGATTATATTTTACAGTTTCATAGATTGATTGGAAAGTATTTACGATATGATCCTAAGTGAAATAAATCAATATATTTTGTATAGTTTACTAACAATTTAATTCCTCAAAATTATTTTACTTTTACATTTTAAATTTATTGTAACTTCAAAATATGGGTCTTTTAATTAATGAAAAATTTAAACAAAATCTATTATTATCGCAAAATAAAGTCAGATAAATCTGAGCTCATGTCTTAAATTAAGTCTTTTTTTACCTTTTTGACATGTAAATTAAAAAACATTCATCAATAAATATTGCCATTGACTCAGCTTTGAGAGATCTTAAATAAAACCGATGACTACTATTCAATAATTTCAAAATTTTTAGTTTAATCACATTTTGTATTTTCAGTAACTCTATTTTTTTAAATTTTGCTGCAATATTAATTTGTTTTTAATATTAAGAATTTGACTATTACATTTTCGGATGTTTTTTAATTCACTTTATGTGGAGGGATTCTTGATAACATTTTTCCAATCTCAAATGTAATAATTTTTATCCATTTTTGATAGAAAATTTTTTCATTATCAGTTCTTCAATTACAATATTGTTTCATCCTATCTATACTATTCCAATTTTTATCGATATCTGGGACTTAAATTAAAATTTAATTGACATTAAAAAAATTTTTTTTGACGTTTTATTTTATAATTTTTGAATATTTTCCAGTTATTTCATTAACTTTACGATGGGATTACGATATAGTTTTTCTAATAATATTGTCTCTATCAGATTCACTTTTAATCCTATGAAAATTCAAGAATATATAGATAAATGGCATGGAAAAACAAATAAGCTTATTTAAAAAATTCGTAAACCATGTATTGTACTTCGTTGAAGCTCATATTCGATTAATCAGGAATTCATGCTGCGTAAAAAATAATGTTGAAAGATTTAAAAACAGTAAAATCATGTACAATCTTAAATAAAGATCTGGATGATTTTATTTAAACATAAAAATCTTGAAACCTTACAATTTATGTAATTTAGAAAATTTTAATGTTTAGTAAGATGAAATACAGAATAAATTTAATTTTCAAAGATGAATACTCTAATCAGGCTTTTGATAAAATTGCTCCCCTTGAAGTACCACAACTAAATATACATATACAGATAATGAGAGCCAAGATCAGAAAGAGTATAAAAAAGCATTTTGGTTAAATTTATAAATAAAAAAATAATTTTATAGCTATAAAAATAGCTGTATTGTATATTTATGCTTCAAGTACGGAACAATTCATGATTATAAGTGTGAATATGAATTATTGATTACATTTTGAATTTTAAGAAATTGCTGCACCTTCTTTTACAATTAACATCAAACTTCAATGGTTTACAGCCTAACATAAGGTTACAAGAAGGATCCCAAATTTAATTTAAGTTAAACTAAAAAATTAATAATAAAATTCCTACAAATTTTTGCCCCAATATCAATCCCGTATTCTTTCAAATTCAAACCCAATACCATATCATTATTCCATAGCGAATAATAAATTTACAACTTATGAATAACCCCTTACGTGTTGCATCTTAACAATAATAAGAATTTTTCAATTTAAGGTATTAAGTTCTTACAAATAGTATATTTCGAAACTTGTGATAAATTCATTGCTGGACAGGGAAAATATTCACATATTTTCTAAATCATTTAATATGAGGTATATTATATTTTGGCTATACTGGAAACTAAAATTTAAAATTTTAGAATTTATGTTAACTTCAACAATGTATTGCACATTTGTTGTATGTTTTCTCTCGAATTAAACAAAATGTTTATATACAGCCGTGTACTTAAATAAAATTATTATGCTTTTGGCACACGCGCAGCTATTTAAATTATTAAACCACCTGTGCTGGAGAAGTTAGTTTTAATACCTCATATGCAATTGGTTTTCGTTTATTGCTGTCTAATATAATGAGCATCGCACCCAAACCTGATATAAGTCTCGTACTTCCGGAATAGAAAACAAAATAAATGATTTCAGGGTGAAAAAGCCTGTTCACTGGACTCCCTCAGTTTCCGATACCCAAGGAGGTACCTCATATGTCTTTGCTGTTTTTTATTTAATATTACCTATTTTTGATAAATTACCGAAATAAAATGAATTAAATCGTATGATATGTAACCAATTTCACATTTGGAAAACTAATAATTAAACCAAAATTTGTGTTAGAACAAGCGTATCAACTAAAAATAATGAAGTGCGTGCCCCCGACCCATAAAGAATGGCAACAGCAAGACGTCATTATTTCTTTATTCCAGAATTACTTACCTGCAAGGAGGCTCAAACAATCTTTTTCATTTATTTTAACTGAGCTATTTTTGAAAATTATTAACATTATATATGAAAAAGTGACAGGAATGATTACCTATATTTGATGTAATTGAATGCAAATATTTTAATGTGATACAAACCTGATAAATGGTTTAATACATAGACAATTTGTTATTAATATTTATTGAACCTTTCATCTAAATCATATAAATTTTCGTAACTGCTAAAGTCCTTTTTCAAAAGAATTTCCATTAAAAGTGTAAAAATTACATGAATTAGATATGATGGCGAATAAACCTATTTTTATTTAAATTAATTACAAAATTAGATTAAAGGCAATTTTCCACCATTTACCGTTACATAATAAAGCAGAAAACTTCTTCACGTATAAAGATATGAGTTGTGTAATTTCAATAAATACTTGATTTATAAATTTTAGACAAAAATTCATATTAAATAAGAAGTTTTTGGAAAAACTGATTTTTCCTTCATCTTTCTATAAAAAAAAGCAACAAAGTTTTAAACTTCCTTTTAATGTATCCAAAGCTTTTATTTCAGAATCAATTTTTACATAAAATTTTCGAAATTATATTTATACTGAATGGCACATTCGTTTAAAATGATATAAGAAAGTTTTTCTTTGATAAATTAGAATAACCTAAGCTAGTTGATTAGCACCTGTAACACAGGGAACAATAAATTCATATATATATACAAACACAGACACAGTTTACCATGCTCACCATCAGATACGATAAATCCGGTACATAAATATCGATCAACCCAAATTATAGATATGATAACATATAGTGATATAAGAAAATATATAGAAATCTATCACAAAAACAATAATAAATGTGAGAAAAACTAGTAAAGAACCGTAATCAAATTACAGTTGTGACGGCGTATGTCTCATCATGCACGATCAAACCAAAATCATAGAAATACCCACTGCACTACCACAAACAGGGATCCTTCCCGGCAAAAGAAACATTTCCGTATTGAGGAAATGACGGGATTAGGCAGCAGCCGTAGAAGATCTAAACACTCTATTGGAGTGAAAAACTCCTTTATAATTGTTGCAACAGATCTCAAATTGGCTTTATTTTAAATTTAAAAACTATAAATTAATCCCAACGATAACCCTTAACATTTGGAATAAATCACAAAGAAAACTATGCTATAATCCGCAGAGTTCGTTCCCCGGTCATCCCCGATTGCCCTATCCATGTCCTATTTATTGTTTCGTTATTCCACAAAGTTAAAAAATGAAACTTTGTTATTTACCAGGAGATCAGATTATGCATCTAGATTTTGTGGTGTTGGGTGTTTGACTGTTCAAAAATTAAAACTGCATATACATCAAAGAAATGCCTATCAACCAATCACTATCATTTCGAAGAGATGGAATACCGAAGAGGAAGAACCCACAATCCATAGAACTCCTTTAGATATTGCAAAAAATTGTGCATATATTCTCATAATGATTGGAATGGGATATTTGATGTATCTATATGTGCGTGAACTAACCAAGCCAGGTATTTAGATTGAGCATTAGTAAAACTTTCCAAATATCTAAAAAATTTTTAAAAAATACTTCCCTTTTTATTTGTGAAATTTTTCTTAAAAATTAATTAAATTCGACCTCTACAACACATTAAACAAATGAGATGAGATAAGTCGCCTGGGTAGAAAAGATGCTATAGCTCACTGATCTCATTGATTAATATCCAAAAGATCATTCTCAACATTCCAAACAGTATATTATTATAACAATTGGAAATTTTTTTGTTCTGTGACCTTTACTTTAATTTTTATTTATTTTGGATGACTTTCATATAAATAATTAAATAGCAGTGGAATCTTCTTTTTCAAAATTTTATAAAGTTTATGCTTATTTTAGTAAAATAAAATTATATGTACAATGTAATTTTTTATTTTCCTAAAATTTTTGCTTTGATAAACTAATAAATATCGATTATTTTATTGTTTTTCGTTCTGATTCCCATTTTCCGCATTCAAAAGCAATTATATTTCACTAACTGAACATTATAGTTTAACAAAAAATTTGTCTATTTTTTTCTTCACTATTTTAATATTTATGATTGTTTTGATCGCTCGTCAGTTGCAATTTTATTAAATTTGAATTCAATTTAATTTATTTTCTTACTTTATTTTTTGAATAAACATGTAATATAAGCAGAGTTCTATATATAATATCTGATTATTCTTATTTTTCTAAAATATATTTTTTGTATTTGAATTCCTGTATTAAGGGGACTAACTTTGGATATTAGAAGTAATATTATATTAAGGAACAATGTTCAGTTTCGTAGAGAATACTTGTAACTCTAATATGAAGCCATATAACCGAATAGTAGGTTAGCTTCGATCAGTTAATTTGACATGTAAGCCATGTCGTCTATGCGTGGTTAAATACATCTCTTTTTTCCAATGAGGTTACGATAACATTTTTATTCAGATGCCCTTAAGCCCTGTTTACCATACAAAAAACTTTTCAATCATTCATAACAAACTAGCATAACTGATATATATATATAATTAAATATTAATACTACGAATTTATCGAAAGAAAATCATTCATTTTTCTAATATTTAATACAAATAACCTTTAAGATGGTTCAATAGTTTTTTATTATAAAAATCGGTAATCAGATGTAATTATATATGAAATAAAATTTACTTATTTCCATTGATCTAATTTAAATAACATGTATAGCAAATATAAAGTATTCATATTTCTAAATTCGTAGTTATTTTCTGATGTTATTAAAATATTATAATAATCCTGCTAAATTCTTACTTTGATTTTACAAAAACATACATGAATTATCAAATTTAGTGTTCAATGCTTTAATTCTGTATAGGATTTAAATTTTATAAGAAATATTCGTTTTTAGTATTCTATTGTAATTAATAAGCTGTTATTCCTTTCAATGTTTTTTAATCTAGATTTGTTAAAACCTGATTATCCATAAATCACATTAATCAAAAGGATTTTCAAAATTGATATTTATCTTATTAAACTTGTTTATATTATAAAAATATTTGATAATCCTGAACTAGAGTAGCGGGAAAGTAAATTGCCGTTTCTAGTTTTTGGGATAATCGTGCCTCGTGTGGAAAAAGGTACTAGAGTCGTTTTTACTGGATTTTAATTTTCGTTATCAAAATAATAGTTTTAAGATTTATATAAAATAGTTCAATAATATTATTCCCTATGCAAACATGAAATATTTTATTTTGATATAATATGTGGCTTAGAAAAACATTTTTTATGGTTTCTTTAATGTTAGTTCTATTAGGGTTTTTGAAAATTTTTAGCATATTTTTACAGATAAATCTAAGTAAAACTTCACCTATTGCATAAATTCGAAATACTCCGGATTGTATTTACGATTTTGAATTGATCAAACCTTTTAAAACATTAAATAAAACTTGTATTTCATGATGTATTGACTAAACTTTCGTAAATTTTTATAGAAACTATTAAAGAATTGATAATGACACTTTTGTTAGACTATATCAGAGATGTTAATTGTTTTTGATGCTATATTCACAATTATATATCTTCGCAAATAATTATTAATTTACTTTCAGACTAAAATTCTTCTTAAAAATATTTTACGTCAATTTAAAAAAATACATTATACTCCATTTATCAGTTTTCATGTTGCTTTCTTTTTTACTGGACTAAATACTGTAATTTTATATATTCCATTACTATTTTAATAGTTTCAATCAGTATATTCAATAGGTTTTTTAGCTCATAAAAATACTGTATATATCGACAAAAAAGCAGTAACAAAACTCATAATTTTTAATTATTAAAAATTTAATTAATAGATTAGGAATATATATATATATATATATATATATCGTGGCCCAGATATAACCAAAGCCAAAAGTTTGGATGATTATGATTGATTTCAAGTTTGCTTCAATAAATGCTTAAGTGATCGATATCACTGAAAATTGATAAAGAGAATCTGTGTTATTCTATTGAGTCACCACCATTGAAATTGTGTCAAAGTCTAGTTAAGAGAAGGTGAATACCTGTTTGTTGTGTAGCCTATTTTCATTCATTATTGCCCAATTTAATTTTATCTTGATTCACCTTAATTTCTTTCTTCAGGATTACTCCAAAATCAAGTGATCAGTGATTAAGAAAAGACCAAATGATATAAAAGAGAGCGTTGTAAACGCATAGAAAGATGTTGCTCTGAAATATGTAAAAAAGTAATATAATCAATCATTGAACGCTGTCATATATTACAAATAATGGTTTGCATTTTGAAAAATTGCTGTATCTGATTAAATTTTTCTTGTTTAAATTTTAATTTTCGTAACAATTCTGGTTCAATCATATCTCAGCCACCTTGTATATTGCATTAGAAGGCTGTTTAATATTTACACTACACAGCCTTGTTCGAATTTTACAGATTTTTTCAATATATATTTCTATGAAAAAGAAATTATTTTATAAACTATTGTATATATAGTTGAAATTTGTTTGAGCTATTTAAATAAAAATAATTAAATTTAAATGGTCAGACTAATTATTTTTTTCTTTTAACTTCAATCAAATGAATCTTGACATTTTTTGTTAATAATTATATTAATACAAAAATTTATAAAAGTATTGATTCCAAATAACCAAATAAATTCTAAATTAGTTTTAAATGTTTGAATTATATAACCCGAACCCACACTTTATAATATATCACTCTGTTTGAACGTGTTTTCCCATTATGAAAATATTTTGTAAAGATCTTTTTACAATTTATAGAGGCACTTTTTTAACTAATTTTATTATGACGAAACAGATTTTGTAAAATGTTGTATATCAGTAAATATTATCTTTTTAGGATAAATAGCATATATGTTTTTTTGTCAAATTTCTTATTTCGTCATTAATATCGATGCATCTATTTACAAAAAATTTGAAATGACACACAAATTCAATTTTTTTAGAAGATAAAGAGAAAAATAATGCAAGATTTTATGATATTTCGAACACTGATATTGGAGGTCCGTTCAAGCTAACTCAGACTGATGGGAAGGTATTTACCGAGCAAGATTTTAAAGGAAAGTGGACTCTTATGTATTTTGGATTTGTGCGGTGCCCTGATGTATGTCCAGAATCGTTAGAAAGAATGTCAGAAGTTCTGAAAATGCTAAGCTCAAAGAACATAGATAATAAAGTGCAAGGTCTGTGGATCTCGGTTGATCATCTTCGAGATACAACAGAAGAAATAACTGACTATTTAATGGATTATCACAGTAATATTAAGGGCTTAGTTGGTACAAAAGAAGAAATACATGATATCTGCCAAACATTTAGAATTTATTATTCCGCTTCTATGATGACTGAAGGTAAGGAAGATTATTTGTTGGACCATTCCACCGTAATTTATTTAATGGATCCAGAGTGGAAAATTGCAGATTTTTTCCCGATGAGGGCATTGCCAGGAGATATATATTCAAGGGTTAGATATCGCATAAAGTAGATATATAGCTTATTCCAATCTAAATCCTTTTTGGTGTATTGTATTGAATTATTTTAGGTAATAATTAATTTATATATAGAAGGTTTCGTATCATCTTAGCGACTTTTGGCCGAGCTGGAAGCCTTTGACTAACGCCCTCTGTGTAGTATTTTAAATTAGTTCT
>LDMZ01066057.1:0-11272 GCA_001455285.1 Sphaeromyxa zaharoni
AAAAAAAAATAACAGTATTTCAAATAAATTCCCTAAAGATCATAATCAAGGTTCGTTGAAAATGCAAAGGGAAGTAAAATATCAATAAGAAATATATTGAAATATATTCTCATGAATAATTAGTTTTTATGTTATCACTACTGTAAAAAATAGAGGTTTTACAGAAAATAGAAATAGTAAAAATTAGCTAAAATGCTTTGAAAAAAACTAAAATAATTACATTGAATTTTTTAATCAAACGATTTTTTTATAGTACTTGACACTTTTTTTATATATTACTGCTCGTTATGCAAATACCTCGTAGTATTTGGACATGAACCGGATAGGCACAAGAAAAAAGTTGTTATAAATATTGACTGTCATAAAAGGTTTCCATAAAAACAAGATTTTAATGAGATTAACAATTTCAAATGTGATAGTAAAAATTTAATAAATACACGATTTATTTGATTAATATTTTCCAAAATACTCTATTATATTGGGAAATAATATTACAATACTGGTAAAGAGATGTTGTTCAGCATAAATTTAAATTTACTAAAAAAATTCTCAAAACCTCTACACAAAAATCCTTTAACTATACTCTTCAGTCATAGATGTTATGAATAATGGATGGATTCAATTCAAAATATTATAAATGTAATTATTCAGCAATTTTGTTACAAAAAATTTAACAAAAGTTTTAATATTGAGATTTTTTAAATAAAAAATATTTTAGATGATGCTAATAAGTTTTTTCTTAGGTAAAGCACTGAAATGGAATGAAAAAATTGTACTCAGACTTTTCACAAGTTAAAAATACTTACCCTTCATTAGCTATTGAATGCATTAATTTAATGACAATATGTGATTTGTTACAATCTGAAATATGCTTCCTCTATATATTCAAAAATCTTTTCACTCAATAATACACTAATAATAAATTAAAAGCATTTTAGATTCACTACATCCAGCAACAATTGACCTTCGTGTATTTGATGTATCATCGGATTAGTTTGATTATAGTGTGGCTTAACAGTTGTTTATCACCGTTTGGAAAATATTCAAGAATACATTGTTTTTTATTCGTTTTTGGATTTACTGTTTCTACATTAATTAGGGATATGCATACTCACATGAATGAATCCATAGCAATTGCGAAAAAGTTTGCAACCAACCACATATAGATCATTTGGTTTAGATTTATTGTGAAAAATCTGGTTTTAATTTTAAGCTTCTTTGCCAGAAGTTGAAGGAATTCGTTCTGATACATATTTTATACGATATAAGGATTTATTAGTAGTTACTAGCACACTATACTTGAATTAAATTTACCCCTTTAAAAACCTAGGCACGAGCAGGAACTGCTAAAATCACCACCCATGTTGACTGTATTATCTTTTTTATATCAAAAAGAAGAAACGAAATATCAAAGCTGACATCGTCATTTAAACTAATTTCCAGATGGAAACAAATTAAAAACTTGTTTCTGATAAAAAATGGCTTCAAAACTTCACAAATCTTATATTATATTATAATTTTTAAGGGAGAATAGTCCTCAAATAGACGAGAGTATAGCGTGGTTACCCTTTTTGATCAGATCATAAAGATTATTTATTTTTGTAAGTCTTAGTAGAATTGTTTGTATTTATAATATCGATTAATAAAAGTATTTGAACAGCTGTTAGGATTTATTTTAAATCTTTTATTTAAAGTTTCTTTCATGTCAAGTTTTAATTTTATAAAATTGAGGTTTCTGGGATAAAAATAGTAATAACTTCTTAGGTTTTTATATTTTCCTAATCAATATAAAAGAGATGAAAATTTAATAAAATTATATTTAAAAATTTAAGAGCTTGAAATAATAATTTTCTTTGTTTATGATAAGTTTACACTCGATCATTCAAATTGAAAAGAATCTGTTACGATTATCATGAGCTTATATTTTTGAGATAGATAGAAGATGGAAAAATCTGTCTTTTGAAAAAATTTCATTAATTTTTAATTTGGGATAAAAAATTATCGATTTTCTTTCAACGATTTTGCAGCATAGAAATATGCATGTTCTATCTATGAAGTAAAATAAATATGTTAACATGAATATTAGTTTGTAGAAATTAATTTTAGAATTTTAAAACTAAATTATAAGTTAATTTTAATCCAGGAATATTAAGCAATTCTTGTTAAACAAACTAAGTAATAATCACGTTGGAATCTTTTATCAAGTGCTCATCTGATAAACTTTTATCAGTGTTTCCTTGGTCTTCTTCAAAATTGGAACCTTCAGGAAACCTTTTTATTTAAAAAAGGGTGGGAATTGATAAAAAATACTTGCCATTTAACTGTCTTTGTCTATACAGCCTTGGTGGCTCGTATATGCAAGTGTACCATATTACAAAGACTACGGGTCCAACAATCAGAAAACCAACACATACCAGGAATGAAATATATTGGATTGTTGTAATGAAGGCAGAATCTAAAGCTTTTTGAAATATTGAATAGTAAAAAATTAACATTCCTCCATGTAATTAAAATGATATAATTTGTGTGCGCCTCAAATGAGTAATTAGATTATGGACGGTTGATATATAGAAAGTTTAGAGTAAGTATTAAAACATCGTCCTTCACTCCATTACCGTTGGTTTTAAGAAATATTATAGAAATAAAAAAATCACGAAGTAAAATAGTAGAGCAATTGATAAAGATAAATAATTTATATTTTTGGATGCATAAAATATTACAATAAAAAATATATAATATTGATATGAAGATTGATTACACGTCATTAGTCATATCTGGATAGTTACTGCCATCATTTATTGTTTACCTAGTATTGGTCATCATACTTCATTAACAATTCTGATTTTGTTTTTACGAAAAAATAGTTTTAAGTTTGTAAAGTCAAATATTTTCAATTTTTTTTGAAAAAAGAAATGGATATAAAACACTTCGGACAATAATTCCTAGATGAACTGACTATTATGACTTCTTAATTGATTAAAATTAAAGTTAAATGACTTTTGGCTCACAAATGCTTAATATGAACTATTAATAGGAATGCAGGTATATGATTTCATAATAAATTTTATCATTTTGCGTTTTATTCAGACTAATTACAAAAATAATATAAAGAAAACATTTTAGACTGAAAAAATACATTCAAGACATTCACAACAAAGTCGAATAAGTAATTTTGACAACGTTTTTAATATTTTACAATGATAGATAATGTGAAATTGACAAAATCATATTAAATAAGCCTAACTAATTAATATTTTATAGTGATCAACATGTACTCTTTTAAATGTTAAAGGAATGAAGATAATGCTATTGTTTCAAAATAGATTTAGTATAAAAATAAAAAGATTTTGCAAATATGGTCATCTTTTGACCTTTCTAGTGTCCAGTAGAATAATGTTGAAAATTAAATGCAACTATTTTTTATAATATAGGGTCAAATAAAATTGCAAAATATTCAATCATGTAATAATAAAAAATTTTCAAAGAGTTTAAATTTCCTATCTCTTTAAATAAATCTTTCATTAGCTTAGGTGAAGTTATTTTCAAAAATAAATTGATAAACCATAAAATTCATAGAATTTTAATATTATAAATAGATTCCATAGCTTTACTTTATATGCTATTAATTACTAAGGATTCACTGAGTATTTGCATTGATTCGATTAAGGCTTAAATAATTTTCAAAAATCTTTTTTAACATTTCTATAATGTTTTATTTTAAAGAAATTGCTTTAATTTGATTTTGTGTAACAAGTTCTATTACATATCAGATCAGGATATCGATGTATAGTTATACCTGCATTAAATTATGTTACCCCTTAACAAAATTTTAACGAATAACTTTTAAGACATATTGCCATTTCTGAATAAAGTTTTGGACTCTATGTCTTTACATCCTTGTTTATATTTGAATTGTAAGTATAGAGAAGAGCGGAGGCGCGAATCGCGTAGCGTGGGGCTTTAATCCCGGAGATGGGGTTTTAGTGGGTGCGACTCCCACAGTAACTTGTTATCTGGAACATAGCCAGGTCCCTAGCCATCTCGTCCGAGAGGTACAGCCTAACGGCAGTCACCTCTAATGGAGGCCGAAATCCTGAAATAGGTATAAGGCTATGGCAAGGGTTTCCACATTCTCAGAGAAAAAAAATTGTAAGTATAGAATATTGTCATGAACTAAATTATAATTGTTAACTTTTCCTCTAATTTTTAAATATCATAAATCACGTTCTTAACACCAACCACTATAGAGGGACATTTTGATATAAGAAATAATTTATTAATTCAACAAGTTTTAAAATAAAAATTGTCGTCTATTTTTAAATTTTTAAAATTAGCTAATTTAATCTTGATTATTTTTCTATAATTTAAACATTTAATATGTTTTTAATTAAAGGAGTTTGGTTCTTTCTTCATTCATATAGTTTTTTTACAGTATTACCTAGGCTTAACGGAATCGAAAATAAGTTATACTAGCAACCAGCCATGAAAACACAAAAGCGTGCTCCCAGACCAAGGCAAAGGGAAAGAACTTGGCTACTCTAAATATATTAAAATACCAAGTAGCGTTTTAACTGAATTCCATAGATCTAATTAAGGGGTATAACTTTTTTTAAATTATTCCCCTGAATTACGTGTTGTTAGTAAAATAAGATGAATGTATTCATCCCCATCATCTTGATTGTCATTTTTAACATGATCTTTATATTTCTTTTTAAAAGACCATTTGTTTTTTTACTTCATTATTTTCGTTAATATGGTAAGGTGCGAGTATGGTCTATTTTATTTTAAATAATGAGCATGATGTTGAAATAAATCTAATTAAAACAGCTTTTTTGGGTTTCAATGAATTTTTAAAGAAAATGCAGAAAGCAACCAACAAAACCATATAAAACAGACTTTGCTAATATGATAACTACTTAATTCGAGACCGTTACTATTTCCAGCCATTGAGAGAAAATGGTCTGTATATACAAAAATACGTTTGTTTCCAGTTCTTCTCTTAGGCATCGCGATTCGGAACAATAAATATGAAAAAGTAAAAATGTTTGTCATATTTAAGGAAGTTGATATATATCTTTGATAAATCGTATAAATACCTATTCAGAATGCAAGAATCTGCTTTATTCGACCTGGTCTATTTATCATCTACCAACCAACAGTAAAAAAAATTTTTGTATATCATATTTTGCCCTTTTCAATGCCTTGGTAGCATCAACTGCTATTATGCAGTGTTCATTCATGGTTTAACGAATAGATGTTCACACCGAGAACACATTCTACTTATCTCGATTGAGGGAACAAAAATTTCCATCGAAAATTTAGTGATTTAAAAGACGCGTTCAATATATAAAGCAAATATTGGTCTAATACGGGAACAGAAAACCTAAACCTAGCACTATGCATGAATGTCTAAATATACATCTTTTTAAAAAGTAACGTGAAATGATGATGTCATTAATAGTAAATATTTTTTATTTTCTCATCTTTAAGATATGTTGAGATATTGATCAATCAGAAATAGTTAACGATTTATCAACAGCTTTCCAGGGTTTCTTGAATTTTACCTGATGTTTGAGGTCTCAAATAAATTCTTTTTTAATACTTTTTTGGAAAAATTTTCCGGTGTGAAACAGGGAGGTTAGAAAAAATATTTATCCGTTATACAATCCATAATTTTTGCTTCATTATGAATAACCTGAATAATACCTTTTGATATGATTATTTTCACCTTTTTCCATGTTTCAATGAAACTGCTTGCCATTCCCTAACGCAATATATTTTTATAAGTGATCTGCGACAGTACCTTCCTTAACTGGTCAATGATGTCATAATGAGATTCGTCCTACATAATGATCCATTAATCATATCTCCTTCCGAAGTCTCTTATAGTTTTGAAATGAAATTGATAATTGCTATATGTGATGATCGCTTTTATTTTATGTTTTAGAAATAATTTAAAAATTTAATTGATACTGTTTTACCCTAACAAATATGTCCCATGGGACGTGTATGACGCGAAGAGAGACCAGGTTCCTCTCTTAGTTCCACAAAATACATTATCTTTCATTAGGAGCAATCAATAATCCTCAATTTAGGTATAATTAAAATTATTTAATTAGGTAATTAGATTATCATTAATTGTTCCCCCGCCCGCCTGCCAATGGGCGTGGTTCTACGAGGGCACAACAGAAGAATATTTTTTCTTTAATAAATTAAATTTTTTACTGCTAAATGCAATAGGTGTTTTTTGCGTTTCATCAATATTTTTGTAAAAGAATAGATTCAATATTCATCTCTAAAGCCCTTCATCAAGTAAATATAAGGAGTCATTAGACATAATATTTTATACTGACGTTCTCAATAATAATTCAAACATGGTATCAAAAGCTGGTTAAAATTTTGTGCTAAAAAACACTTTAATTTTTTTAATAAATCGTACAGATGCGTTTCAATGTGGCATAATTTAATAATACTTTCAAAATAAATTACTGTTTCAAGAATACTTTTAACTATTTAGTGATTTTGAAATGCTCTTCTCTTAAAAATTGATCGCTGTATCATTCATTTCCACACCTACACCGTCTTCCGAAAATGTTTATACCAATTTTTAGGTATTGGTTCTATATAATTATTAACGTTATTGTCATCATTCTTAATCAAACGTCTTAGAGTAATCTTAGTTCATTTTCGAAATGAATCAAAAGTGATTAAATATCAACAAATGGGATGATAATGCTATTTCATTATTCCGAAAGTTAAAAACTCTCTGTTACTTTCTAAAACATCGAAGGAAAAATTACAAGCCAGAGAAAATCATATAATTGTAACATTATAAAAGCCTTGATCCAAGTGCATATTCGATATTTGATTTTATTTGGACGTATTGTACTCATTCAATCATCATATATGACACCGTAAACCATTGCTGTTAAATATATTTTCCCAAAATTATAAATTGTTTCATGGTTTGCCTGTAAGGATATGTCACAATTTTTTAACGTTAATCCGTTGCAATGCTATGGAAAAAGATATACCTGTCGACGTTGCATTGCTTACAAAATGTTGCATATGGATATAGTGACAAATTTATTCCATCTACAGTCGTTCATAATTTAGGGTTCTGAAGGTTGCTGGAAAAATTTGAACTTGATTTAGAAAAAATATATGGTTCATGTTTGACCTTTTAAAAACTTTTTTAACATTTACTGCTAAAGAACATTTTATTTTAATAGATCATTTTTTCAGTTTAAAATTTTGCAAACCGTTAACAGTGTAAGAAAAAGCAACAAAAATACTGGAAATTCTAAAATTCGTTAAGCTATAAATATTTAAAGTATCCTAAGGCTAAAAAATGGGATATATACGAAATTTTTTTTGTTTCGAAAGTCAGGGAGAAAATAAGATAACCTCACTAGACCATTTTTAAATAAAAAATATGGAAAAATCTCATATTTCTAAAGGCAGAAAAAATTAATCTGTTCAATTTGGAAGTTTAAACATTATCAAATACTAGCCCAAAAACGATTTTTTTCTCCTAAATGTATCTGAGGCCATCATTCCGTTCAACATATTACCTGTAACATTTTTCTGCATCTCAACATCTGTTTATAACTTGATATATGAAAAAAAATAATAATTATTCATTCTTGTTCGTTATAAAATATCGTTTTATAGGCGTTCCAATCATAATTACTATTAATTATTACAGAAACGCAAGCGTTGACTGTTACTGGTGATGGATTTCATTTTCGTTTCAATTGTATTATTGATTGATTTTATATGTGGCGTTATTTTCGGGATATGGTTTGTTTGTGTCTATGAACCCCAGAGGTTAAAATTGCAAAGAGAAATGCAGATGTACGTTTTGTTGTGTAGGTAATAGTTGTTTAGGCAATCGGCCGGAGCTCCGAATACAGCAAACATGGCTCAAGAAATTCCTTTTGAACCTCCACCCTACAATGAGCATCAAAAATGCGATCCATCAAAAGAGCTTCCATAAACTTTAACTAATTATACATCGAATTATTTGTTATTACTTTTTAAATTCTAAATGTGTTCCAAAATAATTATATACAGACTAGTTCAATTAAAATTTGTTGAAATTATTCTTTAATGTTTTAAAAAGGTCTTGCCTAGACAGCAAATAATTATTACAATTCAATTATGCTTAAATAGATAAAGCAAATTTTGGGGCGTCTATTTTGTTCAGTAATTCGCTGGAAACTGTATTGTTAACAATTTAGATATCATTCAGTTGTTGATCAAACCTATCTTTGTCAATCCAATATTATCCATTCATTAATTTTGATTAGTCATCAATTATGTCATTAGGGAATCTTTTATCAAGATTAATGAAAGTTATCGTCAATATTTCAAACTAGTAATAATTTTTTTCTACTATACAAGCCTTAAATAATGTTGCATAACTTTCCGATACAATCAATATGATATATATTATTATTTTATCATTGGTAGACGATAATTAAGATCGTTTGTCACTATGAAGGTTTTTACATCAAACAACACATTTCATTATGAAAATGCTTAACTTTAACAGTAAAGAAGAATGAACATATTTCTAATAAAGAATCTTTTAATCGTATCTTATAATTAATTGCAAATATTGCAATCATTTTTTTATATTCAACACTGAAACATCGCGTATGTGTATGCATTGGACTGTTAATATCATTTTAAATCATGACCGTATTTATTTCTATCAAATTTAAGACATTTTATCTTGTATATTTAAAAACATCATTAAGGATGACAAAACCTTATAATTCAGTTAGGTTTAACTACCTAAATACCTTTCCTGAAAAACAAAGTGAATCTAAATTATACTAATGTGTTTATGGAACCTATTATATGTATATTTTTTAGATATATCATTTTTTTAATTTAAATTATCTTTTTAAAATTCTAAAGTTCCGATTTCTTAATAAATCTTAGACCATTTTTTCTCGTTGGCAAATTTTAAAAATCATTTTTTTATGGTTGAAGTGGCTTAATACTAATTCTTCAGAAGTAAACTTTAATTCAATAAAATATTTTTTATTTTATTGGATAGTTAAGTATAAATGGTCAAAAATATTTTTAAAATCTCAAAAGTACAAGATACGTTTTTAGGGTTGATAGCTAAAACTTAATTAAAAATTTAGATTCACACCAGATAAATACAAATTAAAGTTCTCGTTCTAAAAATCACTTTAATGTTTCATTGAATTAAAAAAGTATATGAAAGATAGCCTACAGAGTAATTATGTTTTAAATAATTAATTTTTCCACTTACTGTGGCTGCTTTAGTTCATGTTTCTAAGACATTTGTTTATTTCCGTAATAATAATAAAACTTTCCATAAAAAAATATATTGTGTTTTAATATTAATAAATTGTAACAACGATTTAAGAATTAAACTCGACTAATTAGTTGACGTTTTGAAGCAATTTATTATTGATGGTTTGGCAATTCTATCTGCACAATAAAGTAAAAAAAATTAAATCTTATGTCTAAATACTCCTAATAATAAACCAATCTAACATATGCTATCTACCAAAGGAAGGCATCCTTTATGTCGGAAGACATAACCTCCACTATGATTAGAGCACATTTATTTGATCTTTTATATACAAGAATAAATTTGACAAAAGGATGGTGTCAATTTAAACAAAGATTTTTCCGAAATTATTAATATGTGTAACCGATTTTTCCAGCTCTTAACATCCCCAATTTTATTTTTATTTTTATAAACAAAGAATTGATATAAACTATTTAGTAAAATAAATTACAATAAAAACATAAATAATAAAATTTTTCAAACAAAAATTTTCCCGAATTTTCTTTTAAAGGTAATGAAAAATGACACGTAAATATATAAATGAGAAGCATATAATGGCTATAACATTTTTGCGGTTCGATTGAATAAAAATAAAATAATAAAATATTCTGATGTTACTATTTTAGTAATATTTTTCAATACTGAATTTTTAATAATAAAATCAAATTATTCTAAAGCTTAATGTAATATTTTTTAAAAAAAATTACATTCAAATATATATTAGAAGACTAATTACATTTTTTGAAAAAATTAAAAATCACGGATATTAATATAATTAAAAAATAATGTTTCTGTTACACAGCTTTTTTATTTCTAAACAAACAAATTTTCAAAATATCCTAAATTAAATAAAATGATTGTGGAAATTTTTGATATTTATAACTGAAACGGATAATATATGGGCTGTAAAATGTCTTTTAAGTCACTTAAGGATGTTCAGAACATATTAAAATTTTTCAGATAATGCATATTTATAAAGGCAAAATAGTTTTAGGTTAATTTAATGAATTTTTAATAAAAAATGTGGAACCTGGTTGATGTTAGTTTTTTATATCTTAGATAAGAAAAAAACCCTATAATACATTTTTTGACAACCCTGACCTCAAGGTCAGTAAAAATAGAAACGTCATTAGCTATTCCAATTTAGTTTTTTTAATATTATCAAAAAAATATTAAATAATACACAAAATAATATAGATAAGTACACTAAGAAAAGTTTTACATTTCATTATTTTTATTATTTATTTTAGATATTTATAAAATAATTTATATAATTTTTTATCACGTCAACAGACTTAATAAAAATAATGTGGAAAGGATAAAAAAAGTAAAATTAAGAAATTTTATACGAATCGAGAGCATTTTTTCTATTTAATGTATGGTTCAATTGATATTATTTTCTGAGATTTATGTTTTAATTTAAATTTTTTGAAATTATATTTCAACGGTGTTGTATTTTCTACATAATATATAGATCCCTTAAAAATGTAAAATGATTTTTAAAATTAATTCAAACAAATTTAGTGTGATATTTGCTCTATCAAAAATTTTGACAAGATTTAATATACCGTAATTAAAGTAGATTGCAGAGATGACACTCACGTTAAGTGAATGATTCAAAAATTGAAACAAAAAATTGAAATGAAAATATTAATTATTAAGATAGAGCCTATCATTGTACCTTATATTTTGATTTGTGCTTAATCTAATGTATTATATATGGTCGAACGATTTATACAGGGCATAAGTTATGATTTAAGAAAACAAATTCTTTTTATATCCTTTTTTCCATATTTATATCTTTTTTATGCAGTAAATTAAAAGAAAAAATAAATTATTTTTCATGGATTCAACATATAGAAGCACTTATGATGAGAACGAAGGCCAAAAAACTGGTAGCATTGCCCTAGCACAAGGGTAGGTAATGGGGGTCGT
>LDMZ01066125.1:0-15330 GCA_001455285.1 Sphaeromyxa zaharoni
ACTTTGTTTACCATTAATTTCAGCTTTAAATATTTTCAATTCTTTGGTAAAATCGCTTTTTAAAGTACGGTAAATTATTTATAACTTAATATATTTATACTTTATTCAACAATTTCTTAAGCATTATCATTAAATTCTATAAGGTTCCATATTGTCGCATTAATCTTTTTTTACAAATCTTTAGCCTAACTGTTGTTGAAGAGTCATGAATTTATGTTCAATTTGAAATTAGAATATTGTTTCAAAAAATCATCGCATAAATAACAGCCCGTCGAACTTTGAGTCGATCATATATTGCTATCAAATTATTTATGTTGAGAATTATAGTTTAATATGTTTTATTTTGTGATTTATAAAAATACAAGACTATATCAGGTATAACATTCTTTTTCGTAATACGATTAATGTAAGTCGCCAATTGGTGTTCTTCCCAAATTTTCAAGTTCTTAATTATACAAACTAACTGATTAAACTTTTTATAAATTCAATATTTCAGGCCCTTAACCTACTTTCGGTTTCATTTTTTTGATAAAACTGTTTGTGCTAAATTTTAACCATCCACTGATATTGTTGTATATATTTTTCATTTTAACTAACTTAATTTTAAAGTATTACCAACTTTTTGTATCAGTGGTTTTCGTCTAAACCATTATCGTTTCGCATAGCTGACGTGATACATATTTTATTTTCCTAACATTTGGCCTATTATCGATATTAAAATTTTGATGTGATTTATATTGCCCTACGTCACCCAAGTCATTTATGAAATTATATTTCCTTTTGACTTCGATGTGGTTAAGGAAGAAATCCCATAGACCGATTGAAAAATACCTAATTTATACGATATATCTGTTTATATATTCTGGAGTTTTTAAATTCTTTTAAAACGTGTGGTCAAGAATATCCATTTACAAAACTTATTAACATTGTTTTTATAAGGCATGCAATAACTTTAATTATAGGTCTGGGACATGTTTGGAGTTATCTTTCGTAACCATCCAGATCTACGAAGAATCCTTACTGATTACGGCTTTGAAGGCCATCCTTTTAGAAAAGACTTCCCTCTTTCGGGATATTTTGAGGTGACATAGCTAAATCTTTTAATATTATTTTTAGCTAAGATTTGACATGGGAATTCAACAAATTGTATACGAACCTGTTCAGCTAACACAAGAATTTAGAAAATTTGACCTTCACAACCCATGGGAAGAAGTATCCGGACCTAGGAATAATGCAGTTGTTGTTCCAACCATCGAAAAATCAAAGGATATTTAAATCTGCTGTATTACATTTTAAAAACTTCGGACTATAAGTAAATAATATCGCTTTCCTAATTAGATTATAGAGCTCATTTTTTTCATATTTAATTACATTTGAATTAGTTATGATCCAAATTTTCTAATTTAGAATTTTGTCTTTTACCAGTAGCTGTAAAATGATCGATAGAACAAGCTATAAATTATTTAAAATTATACTTGAGTTATTTTTTATTCCCAAAAGTACTGTTTAAGGGGTTCAGATACGGATATTCTCACAAAATTTAAGCTTATTGATTCAGATGTTTTTCAAAAATTTTTGTATCCAGCCATTCTTTTTTAGTTAATGTCTAGAAATGGTCTACCCGATGATACTACTTAAATTAGTTCCATAAAGATATATGATGTATATTCAGAAAATTGGGCTCTTAACTTACTTTAATTAAGAAAAATTTAATAATAATATAGAACGGCTAAATAGATACTTCTTGGAACAAATACCTGAAAATAAATTATTCAATTATGTTCAAATTTTCATGGTTGTTGTCGTAGATTGGAACTGTAACTAATAAATACTATAGTTACTGACTGAACAAAGGTATAGATCAAATACTAAATATCTTTAAATTCGGTGGCTTTTTTTCAAAATTTTAATCTATGACAAAGAATTTATGTTTTATTAATTTTAAACATCTGTTGATGCGTATGCACAAAAAGTTACAATTTTTGAACGTAAAAATAAATCTAGAATATTAAATAAAAAAATTATTTAAAATGTTCAACTGAAACGATCCATAATTTATGTTGATCGATTCAAAATTTATTTATTTATTCAAAAATGGTAAGTAATCATTTAAATCTAATAACACTTCGTCATTTAGATCATAATAATGAACTGATGGGTGGATGCACCAATGGTGTCGGCAATTCTTTGAATAATTCACCAAATCCGTTATGTCTTGCACCGAAGCATTTAGTTTAAACAAAATTTCTCTTCAACTACTCATTGTTATTCATTAGGGATGTATAATTATATTTTTTTCGTATATACTAAATATTAAAACATCTAGAGTGTAGCAGCGCTTACGGGTAATTGACAATATCTTAAGTCAAACACTGGATTATTTTATCTCTAATTTAATTAAAAATTAAAATTTTGAGGTTTGGATCTATTAGTAGGAATTGATTAAATCGATTGCTCAATAATCACGCTACTACACTATGAAGTGCGTTTACGACTAATTACGTCTACTTAATCACATAACAAAATCATGTAACTTTCATTAATTAAGTAAAATTTTTCGCATTTAAATTTTGAGAATAGGTAAAATTCAAGATAAATTTCTCATTATTAAAGAAACCGGATTATCGGGTTACAGCTTTTACGTGGCTTCTTATATATCAAAGAGCAGAACTCAAATAATATTATGATACCAAAGATGTAAAATAGGTTCTCGCACTAAAGTTAATTTAACAAATTATGAACCCATTCTACGTTTCCTTAATTGAGAATGCAGATTCAATTTGCGGAGGTTCCTCACATCTAGAAAAATTATGACTTTTATTAATAATCAATGAAATCTTAAGCTCTTTACGGATTCATTCTAAGCCAAATTATTTCTTAGACCAAGATCTGATCCAACAAAGGATGAAACCCTAGATTGGATAGAAGCTTGAGAATATTCTTACTTACCAGTAGCTCATTTATATTAATTTTATATACATTAATCCATTATATCTTTCAATATTATAAATTAGCGTCTAGTAAATTTCACCTAATGTTCATGCTTAATGCACTATCTTTGAAAATGATTTTGTTGTGCCAAGCACAACCTAATGTTAATAAAAGATTGCCGCAACACGAAAATAGAGTACAGGAAAACTTGAACGGGTTACAGGTAGCTATTTATTATATTTTTTCTCTATCTTAAAATTATGAAATATATTTTAAATAAACGAAAGGGGTCGTTCCTGTAAATATCGTTTCACGATTCATATGAAGTTAGGTCACCTACCCCCCGAGAGTATGTCAGCATAACCATAAGTAGAGAGCATTATATCGATGTACAAACAATATATGAACTTAATAAAATAATGTACCGATAGATTATGTTTCTACTGGGTTTTTTTTGTTCCACTAATTTCCCACATTTACAACATTATCTTTTATTGTGCCCATACAAGTAATTAATTAAATTTTCAATTAAAGAAGAAGAATTTATTATGTAAATAAAGCTGTGACGTGAGAACCATATTTTAATATATTTAATATTAATATAACCAGAAAGGCATGAAACTAGCATCTGAATTACTGATCTGCTTTTATGATTTATAGTATAATTAATTCCTTTAGAAAATCAACTTAACAGTAGTTTTTGAAATATTTTCTATAATGAAAACAACTTTTATCATCTAACATTCCTTGTTTATGCTTTATAGAATATAATGCCGAATGTTGTATAGAAGACAACCATGACGCAAATAATATGATAATTAACATGTGATAGCAACAGTGCATCTTTTTATGTTTTCCATCATAATAATACTTTATAATATAAAATTATTCTGTTCCATAATAACACACCTAATTTAAGTAATAATTTCATAAACATGGGTCAAAAATATTTTAAAAATAGATCTATACAAATAAAGGTAACAGAGGGATTTAAAAAACTGTCATTACAGAGGGAATCCTAGAATTCAGGAGTTTACTCTAGACCAGCAACAATTTACCCAGAGAGCGAAGCCTGATAAGGTAGTGTAGCCCTGGTATAAGAGTAGGTAATGGGGCTGTTTTAATAAGCGAAAATCCTTAACTGCCTGCCGGAAGCTCTTGCAAGCTCTGGTTGGCGCCTGACCTGATGCGAAAGCGGCTGGATGGACGTCCCATCTTACAAAACCGCCTCCAATAACATAAGGAGCAGGTAAAGGTTTTTTCCTCCATAGCTAAGAAAAAATATTTCTGTCATTAGCAAAGTTTAGGATGGAAATCTAAATTATTCATCACTATCATAGGTTTTATTTCCTAGCTAGTTCTTTTGAAAATCACTAAATATTTTTTACTAAGCAGGAGTCATAACATCCAGCCAATAAATTTAATTTGGTTGCATTAATTTTTAAAATCATTTTTTATCCTGACAAAACTATTTTTCATTTTTTTTACATTTATCAACAATTTTATGGATTACTTTTAGATTGGTTTATTACAAAAAACTTTTGTATAAAATATCAAAATTCTTGTAATTCAAAATCTGAAATACCTAAAAGATCCTTCAACACATTTATCTCGAAGGGTTCTTTTTAGTTTTATTTCTTAGCACATATATTGATCATTCTATTTTTATAATATACTCTATTCTTATACTAAATACTATCATGCCGAGATATAAAAATATCACTCGAAATTCTCTATCAGAACATAAAATATATTTTCCTATTCTTGTCTAATAGAACTATAATTTGAGTTTATATTTTATTATTCTAGGTTATATTATTTTAATTTAATTTTGGTTTTCATATAGTACCATGTTCTCCTGAAACATATATCGAATATACCTGGTATACTAATCTGAGTTTTTACTTTCCTTAAAACCATTTGCTATTCTTCGTGAAGGAAAGATTATAAAATACGGATATTTTTTATTAAATCGATAAAAAGGATTGATGTTATCAAATTAATTTTTGAATAAAATTTGATATATTGTCCTTTTTTAATTTAATTTAAAAATATTATAGTTATAATTTTAAGTTTTATCTCCAAAACAAATGAACTTGGATGTGATACGTATATTATATTTAAAAATGATCTCTGTATGTTCTTTACATGTTCTACATGCTATGTATATATTGTTATTTCAAAAATTAAACAAAAAATTAACACAATCACTGAGCTTTTTTATCATAAGCATCATCCATTTAAATTAAGGAAATAGGTTAAAGAAATTATATTAATATTCGTTTCAAAATAAAAATAATAAAAATAACTTATAAACAGCAACTAACTTATATCACTGGAGAAATTACAATTTTGGAAACGATAAATCTGTCTAAAAATAAAACAATTTTCGTTAGCGTAATAAAATCTAAAAAATGCTATATTCTAATGGTCTGAATAAGAACACATATTCTTTTTACAGCATAATTTTATCGCATGTCTGAATTTTTTTGCCTTTAAATCAAATGTATTTTCAATGAATTCTATATTTTGAAGATAATTTTCAACAAGCAGAGCATTGAAAAAGAAATCATTTGCTAGTAAAAAACCTAATGATTCTATAGATACATTATGGATGGATATATCGTAAGAATATAGCAAAAAATTTACAGTTATTTGATGCAAGGTTAAAAAAACTAGGACCATATTTTAAATTCATAGATTAATGGCAACCAATAATGAACCTTTATAAAACAGTACAATGATAAAACATACACTCAAATTTTTATATCTTTATCAAAAGAATATCCGGAAATATTATTCATAATGACTAATTATCCAGTCCTTCTTTTCATTTCTCGACTAAACAAAAAAGCTCCAAACAGGAAATAATTTTTACACATCCCTTTAAAACCTGTGTATACAATCCATCAAACTCCAGGTAGTACTAGTATTCCACTCTTCTCATTGAATATCTAAATTATAATACATTAAGTGAAATGAAAAAAGTGAGTATATTTAAAAACTAACTATAGATTACAGAGAATTTGTTTACATTACTCAAGTTTACTAATTTATTATCCATTTTCCTCTTTTTCAGTTCATCTTCAATCCACTCTGGCTTAACCGCTGTAACCCAACGTATGTAATTATTAGTAGTTTTGACTGCTTCAATATATATTACACAATTAGGCCTAGATTCTGTACCAAACTTATAAAAAGTCACATTACCTCGTTCCAAAAATAAATGAGGTTGGATGAATTGCAACTTCTTCCTTATTAACAATTGTACGGTACTTCTTATCTAGAAACATGTATTTATGCAAAAGCACGCAAAACTATCGGGTTCCAGTACAGCTGCTAAATCGAAAAATCCACTACAGAGGCATTTTTTTATTGCACCTATTGCATCACCTCTAGATGGGTATGTACAAAAGGCTGAGTATGTTTCAAGATTCAAATTTCGAAGCTTTGCAAGAAGTTGTTTCCTAACTCTCTTAGTACTTGCAAAAGCTTTATTTTGAATACCATGATCAAAGCACCATAAATTTAGCAGTCTTTTTCTTTCTAAAAATATAATATTTTAAAAAATTTAAAAGTTAGCAAATTAGTCCAATGCAGCTAATAACGATGGAAAAATTTATCCTCTATAAAAATATATAAATATAAAAACTCTAATTTAAATGACAGTTTAAGACCAAGGTTCGTTTTTCATTGTTAATATTGCTAAAATACATA
Organism: Sphaeromyxa zaharoni; assembly: GCA_001455285.1. Lineage (NCBI taxonomy): Eukaryota > Metazoa > Cnidaria > Myxozoa > Bivalvulida > Sphaeromyxidae > Sphaeromyxa > Sphaeromyxa zaharoni. Next base: position 6,649 of record LDMZ01066125.1, read on the forward strand.
ACGAACATCAAAAAATGGAAACTGCAATATATATTAGGTTTAATCAAGTATACAAATACTTTTTCCCAGTTTAAATTGAATGGAGGTAGCAATCACAGCATTGATGCTTCCCATCCTAAGTTACATAAAATAATTTATGCTCCACAAAAGCATACGAGCAAGAATAGGGCACATATACAGATTTGTAAGAATCATCGAATTTTCTTTTATATTTGTAAAGCCAATTTTGAGCTTTTAGCAAGAAAAATATAAAGGTTATTATTCAAAAAATCATTTTAAATCATCTTCTAAGATTCCAAAGATAAAATAATTCATATTTATATACATACGTAATCACACATTGTTAGGTGGTATATTTCTTCTTAAATATCATACTTAAGCAAAATTTATTAATATACAAATAGGTCTTAATACAATGTTTTCAATAGATAAAGCTGACAAAGTAAATTAAATACTAATTAGCTTGAAATGAAGGTTCTTTCAGCTGATAATTTTTTAATAGAATGTAAAACTGAATGTCAAAATCATTTGTAATTCTCGAACAATTTTTGATTACTTTGAAAAATAAAATGAAACTGCAATCTTCTTTGATTCTTAGACTAAGAAATATTATTTTTCAAAAAATTAAACAATAACTTATCAACTTTCGTCAATATAATTAATAACATACATATCTCAAGCCTTAAATATTTAACAAAAACTACAGTTGCAACAAATATTATCTGTAAAATTTAAAATTAAATTTATTTCTTAAGTTACACCAAGTCTTGAATGATCATGTCCCTTTCAAAGATTGTTAAAAACAAATTTTGGCAAATTTCGTAGAAAGGAGGAGAAGTGGCACAATCTAAAAGTTTTGAGCTGGTTGATTGTTTTAAGAAGTTCAAAAATTATATTAATAATTTGATCACAAATCTGCTTTTAGAAAAAGATAAACTGGGTATTAAAATGCAATTTACATTATGAGGAGAAATGGAAAAAAGCATATTATAGTACTTATCGATTGTTACAAGCTAATGAACAAGGGTAGACAACATCCGTTGTTTCTATAAGCGAAATGGCGGTTCCGATCATGCAATCCTATATTTTTGTTTTGTTTGAACCAACAAGCCAGGTCTGATAATATTTTCTATGTAAAAATAAGCTCAATATCAAGAAAACGTTAGTGAATAGTTATATGGCCGCCTGTTTTCTGGTACTCACCAAAGAGGATGCACAATAGATTTTCGAAGGTGGCTGGAGTTATTACCTCAATCCTTACGATTGATTCAATAACTCAAAGTATAAAATTTTAACATAAAAAGTCACAGTTAATAGTAAATTGAGTAAAAAATAACAAAAAATATAAATCATGGAAGTTATTGCAAGCAATATGGTGTACATTGATAAATACTAGTTATAACTATTTCTTTGATTCACTCATGGGCATGGAACCGCTGGCAAAATATTATTAGCAAATTAACTAATCAAAATTTTAAGCTTCGTGTATAATAACAGATTGGCAGTCGTCATAGATAAATGTAGTTTTTTTGAACCTCATAAGCATAATAATTGGAACTACATAATTTAGAGTTAAGCCCTAAATTGAATTATTATTGACGTAAAACAATGAATATTAAAATAAATGTAATAACAAACAATTTAACTTCAATCGGACTACGAATTGAGATTGTTTTAGAAGATATTTCCGTTATTTCAAAGCATGAAATATAATTTTTAATCAACTAAATTAAGTTTATGTATTCTTTGTCTAGATAGAATATTAGATTTTAAGAAACGTTTTCACATTACCATTTATAATGTTTTTCAAAATCGAAGATCAATAAGAATATTAAAAAATCATTATATAAATTATAAGGATATTTGATGGATACAGCGTCATTTAATAAAGTATTAAGTAGATATTATATCGATGTCAATTAATTTATCAATTTTACAGGAAACATTATTACAAAAAATAAAATCATTAATTTAAATGGAATATTTTAGGCTTCAAATAATAACTGCGTAAAACTATAAATTAATCTGATAAGAACTTACCCGATAATGGTTTTGTTTTCTTTACAGATAAATATGAATCCCATATATTTAACAGAGTAATAGTATCGCCTTCCAAAGATATAAACTTTTGTCTAGCCTTTGATATTTTTTCACCCTTAGCACCAGAAACGGAATAGAAAATATTCTTTTCAGATAAAATAGAGATCAAAGTAAGAATTTCGTTTGAACATCGATACTCGCTACATGATGCGATTAAGATTTTTGCAAACCTAGGTTCTAGGGGCAATAGAGCCATACTACGTCCCATTTCTGTTAGTTTCATGTCATCTACAGATGTAGTAGCACCGAGATTGTATAAATGTGTTTTGGCGTTATCGATCAAATGTATAGAAGGCTGATCAATCCAATGGTATTTAGTAACATCATCAATTCCCATTGCCAACAGATTTAATAATGTCATTGATAAGTTACATCGAATCAGTTCTGCTTCAATAACTTCCGGTAACCTGTTATAAAATGTGTCTTCAGTATAAAGTCTATAACAGATTCCAGGGCCTAGTCTTCCGGCTCTGCCAGATCGTTGTCTAGCTTGTTCACGAGATATTACTTCAACCTGGAGACTTTCAAGGCCGGTACATGGGTCATATCCTATATCAGTTTAAACAATTTTTAAATCATAAATAAATTGTTACAAATTATAACCAAAATAGTATTTAATAAATAACCGATAAAATGTTGAAATTCCTAAATTATAGGGTCAAATGTTACTTTTAGTTTTGGTCATTCCGGAGTCAATTACATATTTTATTCCGGTTATAGTAACGGAGGTTTCGGCAATATTTGTCGATAGAATAACTTTACGACGACCATTTCTAACTGGATTTAATGCCTCGAGCTGTTGATTACTGGGAAGGGATGCAAACAATATTCTCACAACGAGATTTTTCTACATTTAACTTTAGATATTCCATATATATATATAACTTTTTCTCGGTTAATATCAGAATCATTTAGCAGCTTCTCCATAGTTTCAATTTCTTCTTGGCCAGTTAAAAATACAAGAATATCACCACTTAAAATGTTAATGATTGCGAAATATTATTACTCAAGAGGGTTTTCAGTGTGAACTTTAATAATAGCTCCATACGTAGCACTAAAATAATCTGATGGGTCCTTTATTGTGTAAAAAATATTAACAGGGTATTCTCTTCCTTCCAGGTACAGTACTTTTGCACCAAAGTACTCAGCAAATTTATCCACAACAATGGTAGCAGACATGACAATAATCTTCAGTGGTTCGGTATTCTTCTATAGAGGGAATTACAAAAATTTGTAATCTGAAAGTTAACAAACAAAAACATCCAAAAAATTGTTTTTAAAAACCTGTATTTTTAATATAGAGATTGGACAATCTAAATGTTAATTCAACTTGCTTTTAAGGAAAATCCTATAAAATATTAAAATTCTATTTCAAAATAAACTTAGTTTTATTTAAAAAAGTTTTAAACTGAAGAAAAATATCTAAAGATCAATCCTAAGTTACTAAAGAATATTATTCGAAAAAACTATAATACACTTGTTTTTAAAAGAAATTTAATGTAAGATATTAAAATTATATGAGAAACGTGTCTGTAAAAATTCAAGTTTTCAGAAATTTCGAAAATATTTTTCAAATTAAAATTTGCTATAATTAACTATACAACTTACATAAGTAAAAACAATCCAATACTTATGGCTTTTTAAAGATGGTCATATTGCTCTTAAATATATTAATTTATATATTGCAATTATATGGAGTAGTGTATCTGAACAAAATGCACTCAGATAAATTAACATAGCAAAATAGATTAAACCGTTCTAATAGCAACAAATAAATAAATTGGCCTTTATGTTATCTAGAATAAAAAATTCAACTAAGAAGCTGTTTCTTCGATCTGAGAGTATCGGCAATCCTGTCACGACGTCGATGCATTTTTGATTTTTTTCGACTAATTAATGTTCATCAGGTTAAAAGCATATATGAATCCACAGTAAACGCAGTTTCTGTAAAAAAAAGCTCCAAGATCTATAAACTGCATCAATTAAGGTATTTCAATGCAAAAAAAATTATGAATTTTTAGTCCGATAATAGATTTTGCAATAAAAACTAACTTAAATATTGCATTCTTCCAAGCAGCATATTTCATGTTTTTTATAATTTAAGATTGTCAAAATAACTAGTCTATATGAAAAAATTCTTAAAAGTTCACTGATATTATACTAATGAATTTTAAAATACTAACTTTTTATGAATAAATTATTTTTCAAATCCAATTACACCCCTGGTGCACACGAAACTGCAATTTTGTAGAGCAATAATTTTTTATTAGAAATTTACCAAGGGATATCTATTCAATCAAGCTATGATTACGGTGGAATTTTGTTACTCGTACACATCATGTTCCGTATCTTATTTTTTTCATATATAATCGATGTTAAATTATCTAAAATTTTGCTAACGGAAAGGGTAACGATTTCATACAAACATCTGAATAACTGAAACCATATTACATATGACTATTAAAATACATAAAAAAGGTAAATATTGTCAGACATTTAAAGTAAGGAATAATAATTAACCGTTATAACAGTGTTAACTTTATTTTTTTCAAAAATTGTAAAAAATTAAAATCAAATCATGATTCCCTTATTTAAACAAAAAGGTAAACATCAAGAAAAAATCAAAAGGGACCACTATTTATTTTCACAATCCACAAAAATAACAAATTGAGGTTTGCCAAAAATATTTTGTAAGAATTAATCTCAGATTTATTTCCTTCAATTCTATATACAAGCTTAAGCTTTAAAAATTTTTGTTCTTTGCATAATAAAGTAGGTCCTAATATCTTTTCTATCTTACGTAAATTTTTAAAAAGCTTCTCATATTCGTATTGATCAGACTTGAAGGAGTGAAATTTTGTAGCAGCAATTTACAGATAGGTTAGTAAATCTTATAATGAGAGATAAAAATAAAATAATCTACTAAGAACACATAAGCTGTATAATTTGAATTTTTATGTAAAAGGAGAAAAATATAAAAATATTATATCAAAAGAAACCAGTTATTTAACTCTAATTGCGAGAACGAAGGCCAAAAAACTGGTAGCGTTGCCCTAGCACAAGGGTAGGTAATGGGGGTCGTTTTAGTGGGTGAAATCCCACACTGTGTGTCTGAACCCTGGGAGGTTATGACTGCCGCCTAACCTGACGCGTAAGCGCGATGGAGGTAAGTCCCATCTTACTGAACCGCCTCCTAATACATAAGCAGCAGGGAAAGCTTTTTTCCTCCATAGCTAAGAAAAAAAAATTTAACTCTAATTGCATTATAAATTATAACATACATGATTGAATTATATCAAAAATGATACACTTTTGACTTTTGAAATACAACGCTGCTTTAATAACAAATTAATTATTAATTAAGATCAGTAATTGCTAAATCATATACACTATTCGCATTTGAAAATCCAATAATCCCATAAGATTTTCAGGAAAAAATAACACATCATAAAATAATCTTAGGAAATGAATGACTGTTAATTTATATATTGATGAAATATTCTAAATAATTTACATATGTATCTATTTAATAAAATACTCACCGACACATTTCTAGTGCATAAGAAGATTCATATGGAAAAACCAAAAATGAACACTTTAAAATTTATTTACATTCTCTACAAAATTTTCAAATAACTAGTTACTTATTATTATTAATTTTTTTCAAATTACAGAATAACGAAGTACACAACTATTAAAAAAATTAAATAATTTAAATTCTTGGTGATTAATGAGATTAATCATAAAAGTTGATTTTTCAATCATGTGCTATATTGAGAATTGATTAAAACCCCAAAACAATATTTTTGATGGTACGTGACATGACCCTCTACTCTGACTATAAATTATAACAATACAACCATAATGTATAATAAAATAGATAAAATCCCAATTATACGCTTGAAAGCGTTTCACATCTCTAATCGACGTATAAACTTCAGGTTAAATTATTTTAGATACAAGATGTTACATCCTGTAGCTCAAAAGGAATGGAAAACTTAGAACGTTATTATCCACATGTTACGGTTACTAAATTTTTACCACTGCTTTTAATTTGTTCATATTTACCAATAAAAAATGAAAGAAAAAAATAATTTCATCGGTTTCTAAAGGTACTTAGCTGGTAAATAAATTACTTGAGTTAAAGTTTATCGAAAAAAATTGGATCAGTTATTTTCAATCATTTATACATTACACAAAAAGATTTACGGATATCGAGATTTCACTTATCATAAATGAAAATATAAAATTTTTTTTTACCTCCCTTTTTCAAAATTAAATCAAAATTGACGGAAGGAGAAATGAAGGAAATAACAAATTCAAAATTCTTGACACGACGAATTACATGAACGAAGAAATTTTCTATACGAGGTTGGATCTGTACAATGGGATAAGATGGAGTCACATTCTTAATGTTATTGAACGAACAAACTTTTTCATCCAAGTTTAAGCTATATATAAGGTAGATCATTGGTGTAAAAAACAATGCCTTACCTTCAAAAAAAGCATAATCAATTTTATTTCATTTTAGTCTAATCTAATGAATAACACCTTTTATAATATTGTTCAAAAGCTTTTTAAAAATGCACAATAATTCCTTGGGATATTACATGATTCGAATTATTTTAAATTTTTAACACTATATGTTAATTTTACATAGAATAATTTATCATTAAAGTTTAGCTTAATGACAAACCTTTGCCATTGCAATAAGTCACAAAGAAACGGTAAAAATTAGTGTGAAATCATAATAAAAGCTTCTAAGTTACCTCTCTCCTTTTAAGTTGGGCCATTTTTACAATTCCGAACAGTACATCAGTATGTAAAGACCGTTCATGAGCTTCATCAAGGATGATAAACCCATAACGACTCAAAAGTGGATCTTCAATGCTTTCCCTGAGTAGAGAGCCATCGGTTGCATATATAAGCTGAGTTTCGTCGGATACTGTATCATCAAATCTGATTCTGTACCCTACTAAAGTCCCAGTCACACATCCCATCTCCTCTGATACTCTCTTCGCAACCGTTACAGCAGCAATCCGTCTAGGTTGGGTACAAACGATCCTCAGGTTATTATTCTTCATGTTGTTCAAAAGGAACTGAGGTATCTGCGTGGTTTTACCGCTACCAGTTTCACTTATAATAAGAACATTATCATTCTTATTCACGGTTGATAAAATTTTACCTTTATGCCTATGAATTGGCAGCTTCAGAAAAAGTCCTTTGTCATGCATAACCATCGATCGATCATACATGCGCCATCCTTTACTGTGAGGACTGAAGAATTTTTTTTTATTGTCCTAATATTCCATAGATGTAAACGATACTGTAATTATAAAATGATTTCAAATTTTTCTTATGACTAGATCAACGAATATGATGGTAATAAATATTTTAATTCTATACTTCTTATATAATAGACTTCTGAATGCAGCTCGTGAGATATTATACTATGCCAATTAAGTCACTCGCTCTGTTTGAAATTGATTAAATTAAGAATTTCTATTCCATTATGGGCAATGCAGTATACATGTTGTGCTATATGTAAAAATCATGGAAAAATCTAAGATTCATCGACATATATCTTGCATAAATTTTCTTTTATTTGTGTTTAAGGACGTTTCCGAGCAATATTATTGTAGCACCCTCGCACGTGTTGACGGATCCGTACCATTAAAATGAACCCGATGTTCACAACATAGAATGAACGCCAGGCAAAATATAGAGACTGGAAAGGATATAGTCACATATCTATTCTTTTACATTTTTACAACCATGGCTGTAGTCTATTATGATTCACAGTCTAATGATATATTGAGAATACTCGGAAAAAGCCATGTAAGCAGAATACTCCCTGGTTTCTCTATTTGGCACCTCATACTAAGTCCGCATTCACGGTGCGCGTTGTGACCGGTGTTACCACATTTATAAAAATTAATCATTATCTTACTCTTGAAGACATATTGATAATTTGGGGGTAATCTAGCCAGGTATAAATGCTATAATATTGAATCTGGGTCAACTTTAGTTATTTTTGGATTAGTAATCTTTCGGCTATGTTTAGCGGTGAAGGAGATTTTTCTCATTAATGAAATAAAGATTGAATGATTTTAAAATTCATTATTGATTAAATCGAACTGATATCTAAATTATTTCCATAATACAAAAGGTATCCGCCATATTCTCAAGTTAAACGGCTAGTTCAATAAAAGAATTTAAATTTATTGAAGCAAAATAAATGAGTAATTTTAAGATTTGATAGAGACAAACCCAAGTAATTTTTCTTTATAAAATCCAACAAGTTTAACTTTCTGCGTAATTCAAGGAAAAAGGTAAACTCGACTCTTGTAATGTTTCCAAATATTATTGATCGGTGTCCGTATGTTTCAAAAGCTTACCTGAAGAATTTAGATATTTTGCCAGATTCCAGGATTTTTTACCTGCTACAAAAACTTACTGAAAGCTTAAATTAGGCTTTTATTTTAATTGATTCCACCAGGTTTTCACGATGATAAATAATGTGTTGAGTCAAAGAACATAATGTAACAATATATATATCAAGTGATAGCGTAGTGTATACGT
>LDMZ01066128.1:0-11426 GCA_001455285.1 Sphaeromyxa zaharoni
TTTTTTTTATTTTACTTGAGAATAATGGATTTTAATAAAATCTTAATATATAACCGTACATATAAAAGAAAGCAATGAGAAATGGAATCTAGCCCTAAATTTTTTGTCTACAAATTGTAATGCAAAAATTAATTCAAAATCATCAACATGATAAAATAAAAAAATCAATAATAATAACAATACTCAAGGAAAATTTTAACTGAAATTTTGTTTAAAAAAATGTCACAAATATAATATATTATTTTACAAGAATGAGGATTAAATATAAAAACTGTACTATAACATTTTCGAAATTAGTTTTAGACAGAATGAAATCAAATATTTTTTAATATTAAAATTATCAAAAAAACGTTTTTCTGACAGAGATTATAAAACGGAATATATTTTGAAAAATAACTTGGAGATTACATCAGCTTGAATATAATGTCTTATGATAACCGTTTTTTTCAATTTTTTTTTACAACAGAGATATTCTTAAATACAAATTTAGTGTTCTTAAAATAATTTAAAATCAAAAAAAAAATTTTCCTAATATAAAATAAATATTTAATAATTTAGTCTGAAAAAAGTCATCGTTATTTTATTTGTTGATCTGGCTTCTTAATATGAGAGAAATACAGGTTCATACAAATTGCATTAAAATTTTAAGGATGGTATTACTCAAAAATTATTTTTTTATATTGTTTTTGACAGTTTTTAATGTATGAATATAATTTGACATTTAGTTAAAGTATTTTTCCTTTATTTCTCTTAAATAATTTAATTTTTAGCCTTAATTTTATGTACTCAAAAATGAAAACTTTTCTAGCATTTTGATAGTGAACTTACTTCCTTATAACCTTTCCGCTACTCACAGTATGAAAGTTTTTATTCATTTTATATCTTGCGTAACGCCGATCAGGACGATTTATGTCCATACCGAAATATTTAATTCTTTAAAACTTATTAACAAATAAGTATCAAATTACCTACTATACATTTCATCATCTTCTCCACCCCATCCCCAAAACATATTTGTGTATCCGTTTAATTTTAAAAAATGTTCCCTCGAAATCGCGTTTACTCCGCCGAATATATTTTTATAAGGCAACCTGAATCAATTTTATGAAAAAACAAGGATATTTATGAATTACTGAGCCATTTTAATTGAAATATGAAAGACATACCGGTAGTTAAATTTATCAATAGCCACGGAAAGATGTGTAGGGGACTGTGTACAATCATAAATATTTCTATCGTCTTCAGGGAAAAGATCGATATCGCTAAAGATATAACAGGTAAAGTTATCATAGAATTCGGCTTCTTTTACGCCGGCATTAAAAAGTAATGCTCTATTAAACGGATTCCCGGGTATCTAAATTAAGCATTCAAATTTTAAAAAAAATTAAATACATGTTCCAATATAAATATTCGATAATCCAGCTTTTGTCGAGAAAGAAAAGGATGCATATGATTGAGAAAACTTGGTATTTGCTTATGCCGGTCTCGAAAAGGAATGATTACAGCTATCTATGATAATTATAAAAAATATTTATTTCACATAATAAAATTAAATTCATCTTTACAAACATTATATCGATTCTACACTTATAATTAGCTACAGCCTCATTATTTAAAAACTTTTTTTCTTTTAAATTTTTCGATAAAAGCAAATTTTTTTGTACGAAAATAATTATAACTTATAGTAGTCTAAGGATAAATGTAAAAGAATTGAAAAATATTCCTTAGAACAATATCTGAGAAAAATTAATAAATTTTCAATTTTTATATTAATTTAAAAAATGGATTTTTTTATTGAAAGAATATTCCAAATTAATGATTTATATAATTTCTGCTTTAATATCATATTCTTGGTGAATAAATAGTTTTTAAAATTTATTATTCAATTGATCTATCATTTATTATGTTATTATATACTAACTCTAAAAATTGCGCTTTTATTAGATGTCATTGCATTAATCTTTTCAATAACAAACCTATTTAACAGATTTTCATTAAATGCTTTTTTGATTAAAATAGGATTAATTTCCTAAAACTAAAATAAAAAATAACTTAAACAATCTAGTTATCACCGGTAGTTTTAATATGTAAAACAGGACACTGGAGCATATATTTTATATAAACTTTTTAATAATTTTTGTTATATTTTGTTCAGATGTAGCACTATAAAAAAAACGGTTTCTACCGAGGTACTTTTGCATAACACACCAGGGGTTAAGCGCTTCAATTACATCCTTTTATGACCGGCTCTATTGCTTCGTCTCAAGTATGTTTTTATTTACACGCGTAAGACGTTCCATGAAAAATCCTTTCGGATCAAAAAACTTTTATTTTCGTTTTGCTCGTTAAAGAATCATCCAAATTATGTTTGGATTTCCTAGACTACCGTTTTTACTTTATGAGTAAACTAAGTTCAAAATTATTTATTTTGGTGCCGAAAAAAGGGTATTGATTCATATGATGTTATTTTAGGCATCATTTGAATCTAATCTTGTTGTTGTACACTTCAGAATATATTTTAAAAATTCCAAATTTATATATATATTCATATATGTGGAAAATGCTAATGTTCGAGAACCCCACAGATAGATATTGTTACAGTTTTTGCAAATACTCAGCTTCCTTCAAAAAAATAGCATGACTGTCAACAAAACCTCCGCGCTATTTGCTTTTTCAATTCTACTCAGAACCATGATTTGTCATAACAAAATTATTGTGTGATTTAGAAAAACCTATCCATTGGTTTAAAAAGACAATCAAAGAATTTTGTTCTAGTTGTTGTACGGGACGAACATATACTATGATAATTCCTTTAATATATGATATTCAAATGTTCCGGGAAGCAGTGAGAGATAAGCGGATAACAAATATTTTAATTATATATAATTAATATTTCATAATGATTAATAATCCCGTACTCAAAATCTTAAAGCCGATTTTAAACTATGTTTGCTTAAAGTCAGTCCATTTTGTCCATGAAACATCTTTACCCTAAGCTTAATTAGAACCTATCAGATTCTATAAAGATCGAATGAAATTATATTAATTATTTTAAATAATAAAAAATTTATTAAATAACTATTCGTGAACAATTATTTTTCGAATTTTAATTCATTAAGCAAGCTTCAACTACTCTTAAAGATATGAAAATAAAATTATGACGATTTTCACTACCGGTATATCTATTATGATATCAATCATTTTTAATCCTCTACTCATTCTATCACCAAAATAAATAAATAATTATTGAAATTTTGTTATGTTTGGTTTTTTTTAAAAAATTAAAAAAAACCTAAAAGACATTATGTAAGAAAACAAAGAATTAAAATATAATTAACTAAAAAAACATAAAAACCAATTTTTCATGTGTATTCATACAAATCTTTGTTGTTTGTAAATTAAAAGTTTTAATAAGTTGAAAAAAATAAATTAACCTGGTTGTTATAATAATCATAATCATTTATTATTAATTATTTGGAACTTAATAACGAGAGTACGCATATGGTGTATATATATATATATACAAATATTACGCAATTATTTTAATATAATTTTTAATATGATTCTTACCTGTTCGATATGAAAAGTATAAAAAATAGACTAATGAAATTCTACAGCTATGATGAAAAAATCAATTTTGTTGATCTCTTATTTTTTTTTATAAATTAGGCAGATTTTTGAAATATAAACAATTTTTAATATCATAGTAAATACATTTTTTGTGTGACTTTCATAGATTATTATTACTTAAAATTTTTAACCTATGTCTGTTGTGATTTTTTTGAAATATCTTATACAATCAAAGATAATTTATAATCATGTAAAAACTTTAAAAAATATAACAAAAAATAAAAATATTTAATCACTTTTTTTAATTTATTTGATAAATAATTTAAGAAATAGAATTTTAATCTCTATTTCGTAATTGGGCACAAAACTCTTTCAGGTCAACAAATTATCTTATAATTTAGAAGAAATATCTGTAAATTTTATTAATCTTGTTTATAAGGTTATAATGAATTGTAAACTACTATATCAATATAAAGTTTTGAAGCTTAACGGAATCATAAAATTTGTATATTTTGTTCTCATGTCGGAGATAAAAATAGGTAAATTATAATTCAGATTATCATAAAAAATAAAACATAAGTTACATTAATCCTATTTCAGCTCGATGAAATCAAATCTAGTTCGATATTTTTAAAAACAATATTCTGGATTATTGTGCTAAAACGAAAAATTCGGCAAAGAAAATTATTCGAAAAAAAAATCTGTTACGTAATACGATTTTGCTTAGCTAATGAAAGTTAAATAATAACAATACTGGTCATACCCAAAATTAGCCAAATTATGATTATTGCCAATTTGATAACCAAAGTTTTTACATGATTTGAAATTTATTCTATTTGATTCAATTTTATTATTAATCATTACAAATTTTTCGATCCCGTAAATTTTTACTTCGAAAAAATTATAAATATGTAATTTTATATAAGAAACATTACATATTAATAATTAAATACAAAAGATGTTTATCCTTTTAACAAAAATTATTATTTTTATATGTAAATTAATAAAATTAAAGAACTACTAGTATTAAATAAAAAAATCAAATAAATGTTCCTGTCTTATAAAGTGATTTAGTTTTCAAGGTATGAAAATTGAACTGTTGATTTTATTCATATAACCTTTATTACCTAAATATAATCTAAAGCAGTTTGGCTCCCGTATCAAATGTTTTTAGGCTCTTGAATCAAACAATAATAATAAATCATTACAAGTTGTTTGATATTTTTAAATTTTTATTTGATAATAATTCTACGATATCTTAAAAAATCAATGCTAATAAAATTTCTTATTATAATTTTTTCATGAATATAAATATTATTATATAAATTGCTTTTCTTCGCAAAAGTCTAAAATTACATGTATTTTAATAAATTAAGGAGGTAAATCTAATATATTTTCTTTAAATTACAATAATAAGAAGTTGAGTTCAGTTTAAAACAAATTATTCACCAATCATGCTTAAATTTTCTGACAATAGCAATTTTTAGTACGACTCTTGGTTGATTTTGTTAGAGTTTTTTATATGGGTTTAATTTTTTAAGTTCACAATATTGCAAAATAAATGAAAATGCTGCCAATCTCTAGATATGAGAGAGTTTATGAATTTTTTGTTCAAGTATTTATATTTGGTATAATATGCTAAAATCAATTATGATTTATGTTTGAACAATTTTATCATATTTTTGATTAATCAATGTTAAAAATATAGGCTGTAAACTTCAATTATTAAAGAAGCTTAAATATTTAATCTTTAAAACCTTAAAAAATCTTTAATATAGGAGAGTATATATCAACTAACAATTTTGCTTATTCTTCATGCATTAAAAATGTTTTTAATTTATTTACCCGGTAAAGACATTAAAAAATCAAGTATACGTAACTAACGCATTTTAAATTATGAAAAAATTTGAAGATTGAATTTATTCAGATTCTTAGTATAATGGTAATTCATGTTATTTTTAGTTTTAAATGTATTATTTAGAGCTAAACACATTGTGAAATTCGTTATATGTATGTCTATAATTTTGAGCAACCAGCAACTGCAATAATCAGGAAAAATATTTTTATTTTTATGATTTGCATGCAGTGATTTAAAAAAATTATTATTACCGATATGAGAGTATTAACCTGGAAAATATATGAAAATTTCTCTAATATATACACAACAACCTATCAATAGAATCTTTTTCATATGTAGTTTGACAACTATATATTTATTTAAAGGAAATTATATTTCTGGCCGAAAAACCAGAAAAATTAAAACATTTAATTATATATTGGGTGCATATGATATAAAATCATTTAACAGATATTGTAAATTCCGTCACAATCATCAATTTTTTTTAGAATTCAAATGATCTGCTCAACTTTGGTAAGTTTTTTTTGTTGAACGATATTAATTTAAGGAATCGTTGGAAACTGAAAATTGCTCCAATTTACTAGTGTTTTTATCCTATTATTCTACAAATACTAATTTTTATTTTTGTGGCACAATTAACTATTTATTTTACTAACTTCCTTTTCATGATAATACATTATCCACCATATTTTTTTTCGAACTGGAACCCATATTTTTTATCGTGGATAATACTAATACCCGACATGGTGGCAATAAATGATAAATAAAGATTTTTTTAATAACTTTGTGTAGAATTTCAATTTTTATTAAAATATTAAATTGTTCTTTTTTTGTATTTATTATAAATTGATGTGCTTGAATTAGAGATACATATGTAATTAATCCGAAGGAAACGAAGTAATAAAAGAAATTAATACCTGGCTTTTAATTTCAAAATAAAAATAACTGAAAAAAATTATAGAAAAGAAAACAGATGGTTTTCAGTTTTGTATTTAATACAAAATAAAATTTATTTATTTGCATTTAATCAAATTATCTCATCACATGCAGTAAAAGTTCCATTGATCATAAAAACATTTAAAGAATATTCAAAAGTTTAGGTTAAGGCAATTTATATATATTTTAAAAATTCCATTAGTATGAAAAACTCAATTACCTTCTAATACTTCATATAACAAATTAGATAAAGTTTTTACGAAACTAGATCTATATTTATTAAATCATTAAAAATAAAATTTGGGATTTTGTAGTCCTGGACATTTCGAAAAAATTTTTACAGGATTGTTTCTTATACTTTAGTAAAACTAACTCTAATATCCTAGATTTTTTAACTTCTGCCATTTTTCATCAAGTAGAAGAACGGTTGACATAGTGTATACACAAAACATGAACTGGAAAAGACATTTTGTTACTTTAACCGTCGTGAATAAATAGTTAACTTTTATCGTTTTTAGGTTTACCAATGTAAATCTACATCCTAGATTCAGAAAAAATATCCTACTAAAAAATTTTTATTTATTTTTACATTATTTATTACCTATTTAAAAGTTTTGTTATAATAGTGATATCTAAATTTTTGAATAAATAAATAGTCTTTTATTAAATTTTACTGATTCATTGTCTGTTTAGTTCAAAAATCAAAAACATTTTTAGTCAGATTAATTTAAAATGGCTCAAATTGAAATAAAATGACTGTTGTCTCATATACTCTAAAATGAAACTAGATGTAAAAATGGTTGATTCAGTAAATTTTCGTAAAAGCGTAGGTCAACATCCTCTTTGTTCTAATTAAAATATTAATTTAGTTACTTTTTGTTCGTGCATAGGTAAAAAGTTATATTGAACGATTATTCGGGACCTATAGTTACGAATATTGCATAGGTACTGTTTTTATTTAAGTAATTAGATATTAAATGTTCATAAACATATACTTGACCAATTCTTGGTAATTTAAAAAAAAATCGATACTTACATTTTGTTCAGTAACAAAAGATTTACATCGAAGAGCTTTTAAAATTATTTTAACGTATTTTTCAGAATCTATATACTTATTTATGAATATAGAGTTAAAGTTATTATTTCATATTATTATTTTAACCATTTATTGCGATATGTTTGATAAGGATATCTCTTTTATAAGAATACTGTTCTTCTTTTTAAAAATAATTATTAGGGTGTAGTAATCATATTAATTCCTATTATTTGTAATTGATTCTTTAAATCGTTGAATGTTGCTTTCTTAATTTATTCTCTTTAAATACATGTTCGACTTTATTTTAGAAATTCTTCATGACTGATTTTTGAGAGTGTATTTACGAAAGATTTGGTGGAAAAATTTTGCTAACAAAAAACGCTTTTAATATATTAAAACATATCATTTTTCATATTTTTCTCAACTAAAACACCTACTTAGAGTGTACAATACGTCATAAATGAGATATTTCTTTTATAATAAATAAATTCGTAATGACATTCAGCGTAAATTGCCTTAATCTTCTGTTATTATGAGCCCTTTTATTATTCCTTATTAATAATTCTATCTTACCATAGAATATGTGAAAGATATATATTTTTGGATATAAGGAAATAGCGGAAAGTTCACATATAATATAGTATCCAAGCAAAAGCAACGGTTTGTATTACATTTTGTATCTGTGATCAATTTTCTCTATGCAGACTAGTGGGATAAACTTATATTGTTCCATATGCGAACGAACCATATTTGAGATATAAATGGGATTTAATAAGATTCTAAAATATTTTAAGAATAGTTAAAGACTATAACTTTGAATAAAAGTCGTTTGACTGAAATCATCTAAATGGAAAAACTTAAAAACAAAACTTAGTAAAGGATATATTAAAAAAATCCTTAACAAGGTAATTTAGTAGAACATAGGAATGGACCTGAACGAAATAATATATAAATCCACATAGAATATGCCATCAAATGCTAAATGATATAGTTTTCAAATCACAGCAAGATACTAAAATTTTAATTAAATATCACCTTAAGCGCATACTTAAAATCTATATTTTTTGATTATATAAAGAATTTAAGTTTATTCAAAGGCAGATTTTCTGAATGTAAGACAAAGTTATCGATGAAAATATTAAAAAAATGAAAAGAGATTTTTATTTCCAGTCTATGACAATTAAAATTCTTAAGAAATTATTCAATGATATCGAAATAAATGGAGAAACAATTAAGACCCCTTAATATCTATCCCTATTATATAAAATATAGTTTCCATATATTTTTTATTTAATTGTTATATTGATTTGTCGTGGGTTTGTGAAATATATATATATATATATATATATACGTATCCATAATTGACTGAGCTCTGACATGAATATACATGTCCGATTTCATTGTCTAATGGAATCAATAAAACGAACCGTCACCCTATTATCAAATATCAGAAGTCCTTCATATGCACAATATGGAAATCTGAAACAAAATTACAAACATAAACCGTAGATATTTGAGTAAAAGTATAATTTTTATGTCCATTAAATTGTTTTGTATTTTTATTAGTTAATCATAAGACTAAACTCACAAAAATGATTAAAAACTCTTTAAATAAGTTATACATTATGTGTAGTTCAATAAAGATATCTTCCTATTATGCTGTGCAATTTAGTCTAAAAAAATAGTCTTAAAATACATTTAAAAATAGTGAAATAAAAATTAGAATGGTTTTTTTTAAATATTATTTATTAGGAATTACTTACAGATCTATATAGCTTTAAAAATATAAAATATGACCTCATATATAGTTTTTTTCTCAATTTAGGATTAATCTGCAAAGTTTTCCATTCACAAATTTTATTGATTATTATATAGAGCAACAATACTTACATTAGCATTAAATGGCAAATGACTCTAAGTAATGATGTCAGTTATGACCGCTTGTTAATTTTCTAGATGATTTACTACGATCAAATACAGTGAAAGTTATCATGCTCGAGAGATTTATAAGCCAGACATTGTAGTTTTAAAAGGTCAATCTAAAATTTAAAATTTTAGACGATATAATTGTTACTATCCTACTCTTGTGTCATTCACTCATTCTTATATCTTGGAACGTGCTATTAATTTATTTTAATTGGTTAAATGTTACAACTTAAAAACAAATTTAAGAGATATATAAAACCTCACCTCCTTGTGTATTATTTTTGCTACAGTTTTCAAATTTAATTTAAGCCCAAAATAAAAAAATAAAAAGGTTTTCCGATTACATTCAAAAAAGAATTGAGCAAACTGAAAATAATCGTGTTCTTCTGTTTTAAGGACCAGAAATTTCACCAAGCCCAGCACGAAGAAGCTATCACAGCACCCAAATTGAAGGATAAACCGTGTTACAGCAGCTGCATGTGGCATCAAATTGTTTTACGATAATTAATCTCCTCCTTTGATATAATAATTTTATTTTTGAAATGTTTTGTTGATTAAAACATTATTAAATTATTTTTCTCTATAATTAACAGTAATGATTATATAATGAATTGAGATTAACACTGGAGCATGCATTAACTCATATTTTTTCTTTATAAAATCATTAATTGCTATTTTAATCTCCATTCAGAAATAAAAAGCCCTAAATATTGGGAGTTGGGAATAATTCAACACCAAAAATTACAATGTGGTAGGGCAAATTAATATTAAAGAATAATTTTGTTATTATCAATACCCTAAAAAGAAGTAACTTATAAAAGAATTTATTTTCGAAAAAATGTGTCGATGCTTTTTAATACCAGATATTTGACGATTTCATTTTTATGGCATGAATGAATATATCGTTACCTTATATTTGTTTGTACATCCGGATTGAATATTTACTCCACCATTTAAAATCCATCCGTTTTTTGTATCTGATAATTTATTTTCAACTTCTTTGATATGCATCGTACTCATATCGATTTTTAAGGAAAAAAATTCTATATATCTTATATGTTGTATTCTTATAAATACTTTCTTTTCGATAGTTTTTACAATCATTAAAATATTCTTCATTTTGTTTCGCGTGATGCCAAAATCTGTGATTAAAATTGAGTTTTCCCCAAGTAAACTCAAGTGCTGTTTCAAAGCAACATATAACTAATATAACAATGATAAGTACGGATACGGCTCTAAAAATCGATCTGCAAGAAAACCCCATCTAAAACAATTAACATAAAGAATCTTATAATAAAATTGTTGATAAAAATTTTTTAAAATTTTCATTGCATAAATTCAAAATATCTTTTGATATTTTATAATATTGCATAAAAAAATAATAATACGTTTAGGTTAGAGTTTAATTATGAACGGGATACTTATATTATTTTTGATTTATCGGATTATTAAAAAATATATATATTGTTCTTATGCAATCCAAAATGTTTTATTGCATAAATGAACTTTTATTTCATAATTTCCTGGTAAGAACGATTTAATGATTAAATCAAAATCTTAAAATGATCTGTTTTATACTATTGTTATATTAACTGTGGAATAGGTCCCTTAAACGTTGTGTTAAAATTAATTAAGTTTATTCCGTTTTTTATATATTATTCTTTGACATCTCTCCCGAATCTTAAGATAAAATTTTTTTTTAATTTTGTCATAACTAAATTTTACATTTTTTAAGAAAATACAAATATCAATATGTATTATTTTAATTAATAGTATTAAAACAAGGATTTTTAGAATTTTCAATTGATTGCTTTCTATACAGATAGCAAAATATATTTCGTGTTTTATAAATAAAAATGAAATACTGGATATTTTAAATAATAAAAAATTAAATCTTATGTATGAGTTACATCTTAAAATTATTATAAATTTAAAAACTAGTGCAAATATTATTTAGGAGTATTTCCAAGGAATGAACAAAGTCAAAAATTAAAACATCAGATGAAATACTAAATATATGTCTGAATAAATGCCCACCATTCAATTGTATTAATATCGTAAGTAGCTAGATTAATATATTTAAAATTTTAATACAAGATA
>LDMZ01066137.1:0-21346 GCA_001455285.1 Sphaeromyxa zaharoni
TTTTTTTCAAAATCCATTCATAGTATTCAAATACGATACAGAAAAATGGCTTGTCGTCAAAAAACAGCAACAACATGAAGTGAACGAGTTTTAAATAATTATTTCCCCTAAATTCTTTTCGTGGTTTGATTATTTGCATTTAAACAAATTATTTTTACGCCTTTGTTGGAAATATGATAGTATTGATTGAAGTATTTCAAGGTTAAGCAACTACTGAGTGTTGATACATACTTAAGAAAATCATATAAGCATTAAAATTAAAATCTAATAATAGCGAGTATAAAGTTAACAACTGGTTTTAATTAATATCAGTATATACCTCTGCCATCGTAGGATATGGTATTCTAAAGAATAATGACAAAATTGATAATACCAATATGATCATTTTTATTTACATTTTAGTAAAAATATAGTTAAAAAACCGTATATTTGAATACATTACAAAGATTAATCACTTTTTCATAATTAACTATTGAATCAATCTTATAAATATAAATCTCAAGATAAATAAACCTTACAAATAATATACTAAAGCTAAAAGAAATTTGCGGAAGTAATATGAAGAAAATATTGATTATATTATAATTCTTAATTCAGATAATATTAGCTAAAATTTTTTCAATTTTTATATAACAAGATGTTTTCCCTCCATAGGAATATTTTGGATGTTTTAAATCTTTAGTTTTCATACCAGATAACGTGGATCCGAAACCTTTGGGCTAATCTGACATAAATGAATAGGGTTTTTTGGGGTTCTTAGTTAATTTATAAACTTAAAATATATGGAAAATACATCTGAGCATATATTAAAACGAGAGTGGTTTCTTAGGTAAGTTCTATCTTATTGAACCATTCACTATAAACATCAAGTTTAGATCAGAGGTTTTTCTTTAAATTTTGTAAATAAGTATATTCAAATACTACTAAAATTATATTTAGATTATCAAATTTGCATATTCTATACAATTTACTCACAAAAATTCCATCGGAATAAAAAAATATTATATCAAATTTTAAAATATATACAGTCTTAGTTGACACTATACATAAAATAATCAAGTTTTTATTTCGATACAAAAGAATTTTTAGCATTATAATATCAGTGGCCGAAATGAACTAATTAAAGGTATATGACTCAGTTACTTCGAGTTTCTAAAAAAATTTTAAAAATAAATAAACTAAAATCAAAATTTTGATGAAAGTTGAGGTAATATTATATGTGGGAAAAATCTCTTCAAAAGTATAATTTTGAAAATTGAATCAAGGGTCATCATAATAAATACCAATCCGTTGATATGTTAAAATAAATAGGATGAGCACTTTTTCTTTGATTTAAAAAAAATTATGTATATAGTTGAAAGAATGTGGTCCATAATAAATTTTTAAATTAAATTAAAAATTTCTATACTGGGGGCGCAAAGGTAATTATATATTAGTGAAATTTTATTGAACTGAAAGCTTCATAACTTAAAATAAAAATGCATGTAATTTTGGTCTTTTCTTTTTTATTAAAATGCAAGTATTTTTAGTCATTTCCTTTCGATTAAAGCGCATGTACATTTAATCATTTCCTTATATTTTTTTACTTAAATTGGCAATTTATTCAAGACCGATAATTTGACTGACGAACAGAGAAAATGGATATTAAAACAATACTGGAAGACAGAAAATAGTGAACACGTAAAAGAACAGTGGGTCAAAACTTTTGCAACCCCTCCCTTAACGAGACTCAAGAGTTATCGACTACGTGACAAGTTTGAACAGACAGGGAGTATTCGTATTCACAACGCACTGAAAAATGCTCATATTACTTGTTTATGTAACATTTGTTTTTGTATAATAAATACAGTAAACGTTACACGCTTTTTCACTTTTTGACAAATGTATGCCTATACTTTAGCACCCCCTGTATATCAGTTCTCATATTAAACTGTTACGTATGGTTTTCTACTAACAATAATCAATATAATAGGATAAAAAAGAGTTAATACCATATTAGCATTTCTTATAAGGGAATGTTAAAGTGTGACCAAATTACTTTCGTCCCCTCAGACAACAAATGTTGTTCAATAACTTGAAAGGTATAATATAACAATTACAGCTTCAAAAAATGATATTTTCGACAGTACATAAAAAGAAATCATTGAATGGATTACAAGCAACACTTACACGAAGCCACCAACATATGCAATATTAAATAAACCTTTCTTTCCGCAAAAACTTCTGTGATATGGATCAAAATACAAAAGAATTGAACTAAGAACATAGGAGAAGTTTTAGTTTTGAATGGACGGAAAGAATTACATGAATCCAGTACCCCAGTGAGCAAAGTTTATAACAAAGTGGTATAAAGACGAGTATCTTAATATGTAACTAGCGATGAAGGTAGTAATTACTTAGAGGTTAATTTAATCTTTTTTAATCAAAAATACAGTAATTCAACGATTATCACTAGAATAATACATGGTGAACTCATGCATATAAATAACTATCTTCATCTCAAGATAAAAGACTGAAACAAATATGTGATATTTTTATAAATTTTGCATTTTTATTCGAAAATAATCGAGTGCAATTTTATTAGGTATTATTAACTCCAAAATATAGCTGTAATGAAATACAAACTACCAGGTAAGAGCAATAAAAGCGGAAAATTAATTAAACACTCTGAATTAGCAAAAGACAAATAAAGAAACAAATTCATGAACGATGGAAGCATTTAAATATTTATTCCTTTAAAAAAGACAGTTTTTTGAAAGATAGTGCTTTCTAACAATTATCCACTTCAAAAAGAACTTTAATGACTTAGAGAGATTATGTGGCTTTATCCTCAAGTTAAAAGTGAAAAAGTAAAATACATAATAAATATAAATTAATATCATGAGAAATATGGAAAAATTAATATTTAAAAATATTTTGTGAAAATTCTTGACCTCTGTAATATATTATGTTTATGACCGGACGGTCATAAAATCTGAAGTTTCCTCTTATTTTAATTATTACATTTGAATGTTATTAATAAAATACTGGTAGGCACTTTTATTAAAGATTAGATTAAGAATGAAAATTCTAAAAATAAGTTTATCAGAAAAGTACGATATATCAACACAAAACCCAGGATTAGAACAACCTAAAAATTAATCATAACTCACTTCAATATTAGCATACATGGGTGTATTTTTTTATTTATTATTCTCTGAGTTACGGAATCAGCCTTTATTATAGTCATGATAAGTAAATTTAAACTATTATTCAAAAGTTAATTTCATACTGTATATATCAACCGCGCAGCATAAACTAAATTAAATTTTACTGTACCTTGAAAAAAATTTATTTAATTTCATTAAATAGCTGTAAATTTGATTTAAACACCTTTGAAAGTTTTAGAAAGCATGGTTTAAAATCAAACTTTGGTTGCCGTGTTCATATTTTTTTCAATATTACAGTAATTTATATCGATTAAAAAATTAAACTAGAATATTTTATAATAAAAGGGAAAAATATTGGAAATACATCTGAACTAAATTTTTTATCATTTAAATTATATTATAAACAATTACTTCAAGTTGAACATAAATTGCATCATATAATGCTAGAAATTACTCTTAATAGTATAAATGTGAATAAAACAAAGAAATAAAATGATTCCTAGAAATGTCTGACTTGATTTTCAACTATCAACCATACAAAAATTTTAGCTTATTAAGTTCATCAATCATGAAAAATAAACAACAAAGGAATAAAAATCCCTTACCCACGAATAATTAATTATTTTTATAAAAAAAGCATGTCATGCAAGAACCAGATACAGGGAAGGGAAGCACTGCTTTGGAACCACCCATATCATAGCCAGGTTTTGTCCAAAGTTTCAGATTAGTTCGAATGAAAATTTTAAATTTAAATAACATATCCACTAAGCTAAGGTTTGTAAGAAATTATCTAAATCTACCTATAGTTCAACTTCAGATATACTCATTTGAAGGAAAAATATGATTCAAATAGGATAAAGGAAGTAAAAATATCCATGTTGTTGGAAATGAACTTCTATTAGCCATATATACATATATTTATTTTAACATTTAAAAATAAAAAATGGAAATATATACTGAGAAACGATATTTTGAAAAAGTTAGCTACGTGAATGATAATAAAATCGGAAAAATATAAGTAAAACAAAGAAAATAAAACAAATTTTAAAAAATTATTAGAAATATAAATTATTTAATCAGTTTTTTTTCGATTTTTTAGTAGAGAGAGCATTCCAAAGAACTAGATTAAGTGTTTTAGAAAAATCAACAAGCAGTTGACAATTCATGTTTGATAAACATTCTGTAACTGTATCTGAATCATAGCAGATCAAAGAGGCAAGCTAAAAATAGTAAAATTATAAAAAAGGCTACAACAATTTTTTGTTGATCTAAATATACAATCATCAGATATTTTATTGAGTCAGAGGGCCAAAGAAATATTATTTCATCTGACTTTCCATGTTTTTTGTTAAAAGTAATCATTCTCTCTGAGAAGACAACAGACAACGTTCTGCATATCTTAATGAAAATAAAAATTTACGTACTCTTTAAGCGAAATATATTGATTTAACTCACCAGCAATCTTTAGCTTAGATTCAACAAGACTACATACATTTTGAATACAAAATGATGGAAAAAAATTTAAAATTTGAAAGATAATATCTTTACATAAAATTAAATCTTTCAGATCAACAAATTCAGACAAATATTTTAAACCACTTTCAACCATCCAATTTTCTAATTTCTCATTTACCAATTCAGATTCTTTCTTATCATTAGTCGAAATAATACCAATCCTTATATCTAAAATTCGAGCCCAGAAGAGGTCTCGTTCCAATTTTTTAACCATATTTCGTAGTAAAGAATTTACATACATGTTTTCTTGGACTTTTTTAAACTTCTTAAAATACTTTGAATAAGGATTTAATTCATCATTTAATGATCTGGACCTATTTTTTCTTGTATAAGCATTCATATTTTTATTTCTAAATGAACTAAAAGTTGAAGTCGTTCTGGTAGGAAATCTGTAATAAGATTCACTATTTGGCTCGCTTTTATGTCTAGCTCTCTCTGTTCCATATAATGAAACATACAAGAAATAAATATTATATTTCTTTTTCATACCAGAACCTGTATTACCATTGCAGTATCCTAAGTGGCAAATGTAACGATAGTCTGAAGGAAACCGATGATCAACCCAACAAACTGAAGGATTGAATCGTTCTTGAAGGTCTTCAACACATAAAAAATTATTAGGACTGCAATTATTTTCTTTAATTTCTTCATAAGAAATTTCTTTGTTCTTCATTTTTACCGTTGGAACGGTCCACGAATCTTTGAATAATCTGTTCATATTCCAAAAAATATAAAGCATAATTAATGAAGGATTGTATTCTCCACATGATATCTCAAAAACATCTTTCAAATTATATTAATTATCCATAAAGGTTACCGTATGATAATTTATTGGATTCAAAACCTTCACCAGAAGAAATTTTTTGTATATATGAAATCGCAGCAGATACATCAATCATAATAGGATGGTTCATGCTACTTTTTATTTGTTCGTCAATTGAAGTAACCAAAAAATTATAAAGAAAATTTAATGGATTCAGGATATTTATATATTTCCTAACCTTTAGCCGAATATATTCCTATGCAAAATAATTATAAAGATAAAATAAAATTAATAAAAAGTACTTACATCACCTAGCACTGGACCATTATAATTATGAAGAAATACTGATTTTATATTAAGATACCTGAACTCGGTAGTAAGAGATTTTCTCTAATATTGATTAATTTGAAACAAAATATTTACGCTTTTATCAACAATAACAATTATAAGAAAGTTCTTTTTAATTTTACCAAAATAATACTTAACAGGTTGAGTAGTTATTACAGTTAATACTTTTTTTGACTGACTTAAATATTTATTTTTATTCACAAAAGTTTACCGAGCTTTAACAATTTTCAAGTGTATTTGAACAAACATATGGTCTACTAAACGTTTGACATATTGTTGATCAAATTTATCAGAATAATCTATGAAAGAATATTCCGAAACTCCTTTAGCGGCAAAAACATCAATGTATTTCTGAAATAGCTTACGAAGAAGATTACGATCTGAATTTCCATAATGCTTTAATAAAATGAATAAAATGTAAATAGGTATTACATAATGAACAAGTGATTCAATTTTATCCAACGAAAAAGCAACTAAATGTCTAGACTTGGATAGGAGTAGATCAATATCATCAACCTATAAATATTACCTCAATAAAAATGAACAAATACTTCTAAATTGTTATCATTATTTCCGATTTGGTTTATTAAATTTCTAAAATACGATAACTGTGTATTTTCTAAAGATATAAAAATATTGAACAGGTAAACATGCCATTTATGCTAGTCGTTATAACATGCTAAAAAAGTAAACCAATGCTAAAAATTTAAACCAGAAAATTGTAAAACTCTTTGGAATACATATCTGTAGGAACAAATTCTGATGAAAAATTTTGAATAAGTGCCTTATCCCAGAGCAAGGTATGAAAATGTAAGAAATTTACGTTAAAGTCAGACTTTGATAGAATCTACAGATACTCAGAATAAAAAAGAATTACTACTTCTGATCGATAAAACGGTATTTTCTGCAATTCAAATATAATTTTTTTCGATAACAGCTGACTAGAAAATGATACATAGCGTTCTTCAATTAAAGATTCGCTAGAAATAATTTTGCAAAGATCAGCCAAATTATTGACCGGAGACCTCCCAGATCTGTTCGAAATTATACCACTGTAATAATGACATAAATTGAAAAGTCCTAGTTTTGATACATTAATTAAATTAGAAATTTCTTTTTTTTCATTTCGTAACCGGAAGAATGAAGAAAGAGATTGTGTTATAGATTTGTATTTTTCGGGAGATAGGCCCGATGTAAAACAAGTATATAATCTAAAGTTGCCATTTGATATATAGCAAATGATCAAAGGTCTCGCATGTATGTTATTATATATATCATTAACGTTTTTATCATTATACCTATCAGGGGAACATAATTTTGGGTAATCCTGACTCTGAGCTATATAAAAAAGAATAAATGAACCATAGCATTTCTTATTACAAGAACAACTAAGTGACCGATGGAAATGATACCTTGTGGATTGACATGGTTCAGGATTTATAAAAACCGAACTATAAAATACTGGAATAAATCCAGAAATAATAGAAAATATGCTTTCAACTGTTTCACAATAAAAATATGACTCAAAAAAAATTTCGTATAGTTTTATATGTTGATATCCTAAAGAAATAATTTTGTTGAATCCTTCAGGAAGTTCTTGGACGATGAAATTATCCAGAGTCAGAGCATCAGGGTGTCCAGATTTAAACTCTAAAGATAGAAATGTTTTTTGTATTGATCGAAACACTGTATAGAAATTATATACTGATGGAAATTTTGGAACATAAATCCTTAATAAATGTGTTAAGTATACCAGAAATGTTTCTATAAGTGAATTTAAAATACGTTTTTTAACCATTTCTCTAATATGACTTAACGTAGCATCGCCATTTTTCCAAACTTGTACTTGAATAACAGATGTTAAATCGGATACATCAACCCAACCGTCTTCAAGTTCTAAATCAAAAGTTGAAAGGATATTTGACACATTATACGTCTCATCAGCCATAATATCAACAAAAGGACCACGAATTGGCCTCTCAAACACACCTTTATCATAATATAAAATCGTAAATAAAATAATTCGCTTATATTGATCAGATTGAACGTGAGGAATTATATAATAGTCATAGAACTTTGATTCTTTGCATGTTACTACATTATTATCCCTAAAATAAGCTTTGAATTCAAAGTTAGTACGTTTAGGAGTAACTAATCCCTCAAAAAAGTTGTTGCTAACTATTTCTGGGAACAATTTTAAGCAAAACGTATCAAAAAGGTTAGGTATATAGTAGTTAAATATATACATGGGTGGAAGATCCGGGTTTTGAAAAAAATCAATATCAGATTTATTCAAGTTACATATACGGTTTCGCAATAGTTGAGTATTTATTATGTCAAATGTTGCTTCTTGCAACGATAATGCTATTTCATTTATCAACTCATTTCTTTGATCGACGTCCAGACCACATAAACCGTAAATCTTCAGCAGTAAAAATGAGCCATTGTACGTGTTTTCAAATAGAGGGTTTACAATATTTAATCTTGAACATGTTTTACTATTACATCTTGTGTGTGGTCTACTTGATTGGGTTAATACTTCCAAATTTTCATGTTCTGAGTGATTAGTTATTTTGAAATAAAAGATATTTCTTTCATTGTCATTTAATACAAACATCATGTTCCTGTTAAGCACAACCATATGACTTAAATAAGATCTTACAACTTTCATCACATTATCGTTTTGATGTAGCCTAGGATGGTAGTATATCTTACTTTTATGGATCAAAGGACAAGAAAATTCACCTGATCTAAAGTCTCTGTAATAGCTAGGCAAAACATTTCCATTGTGTAATTGATCACGAACAAAATGTATTGAAAACTTGTCATTTAAATGCATGGGGCCTTGATTGATAGCTCGACTTATTTCATCCTCGGGTTCCAGGAATGGGCTGCAGTTGTGGGTATCCATTAATTCCTGAAGTAAAATGGTTTGATTAAGCTCTTTAACAATTTTCATAGCTTTGTGAAACAGGTGATTACATGAAGCATTCATATTATCCTCTGAAGTTCTAGCATCATGATTAGTTTTATAGATTGAATATATATTGAACAGCTTTGGATTAATTTCAAGTATGAGCCAAAAATAATTTGATATTGAATCTATAATCTGATTTATATTTATTCGTGGGTACAGATTTTCTGACGACATTAATTTTTCAATAGGTATATCGGTTAACGATGTTTTCTTAATAAAATTTTCAGAAGTACGATATAAAGCACTTCTTGTTCGCCTCCGTTCTTTACGGAAAGAAAAAATAATAGGATAATTTACAGTGTTTTGATTGGGAGCTTTGTTTTCCCTCTGATTCTCAGTTTCGATTAATTCTTGAGATACAATATCAAAGTCTTGGGAGGAATAAAGTGGAGAACAAAACCTATCAGGACTATTATCAGATGAAAATACATCAAAGCTAGTAGAACCAGTTAAGAAATGATATTCATTCACAGACCGAGCTTTTGAAATATTACCTATAAAATCGATTGTTGAAGTAAACAATTTTTGATGAAAAATTTGGAATAATCTTTCAGTGTTTGAAACAAACGCCAAAGGGAAAGAATTAAAAAACAACTTTCTTTTGTCAAAAGAAATCTTTTCATTATGATTTTTATGGTTCATGATTTCATCATCTCTTGCACATTCAGTGATTTTCGTAATAATTTCTGTACTTACTATGTTTGGATAAAATTTAGTTAGAAAAGCACAACAACCATAAAACTCGTCATTAAAAAATAAATGAATTTTTCGAACAAAATAATAAATATTTTCTATTTGCATATTGGAGAGATCGAGTTTGTTCAAACGGTGTTTATTAATAAAGTCCGAAAGATGGCTTAAGTTGGCATCAGATGTTTTATTTTCATTCGGTATTCCTAATAACGTGAGTGAAAGAATTACTCTAGAAACGCTTGAATTAACATCTATTTTTCCAAAAAAACTCATCAAAAATTTTATTACATCATTATCGCAAATTGGAACTTCTGTAAATGGTATTGTGTACTTAGATGATACTTTATCGTTTGAAATTGTGATATTAATAAAAATATTTACAAACAAAGGAGGTAAATATTGAGTCTCACTGTCTTCAGCTTGGCCGATATAGTAAAGCATTTCTGGAAATCCTATAATGGGTTTAAAAATGTTTTTGAAGGTTTCGGAAAAGCAAGATGATAAGTAATTTCTTAAAGATAACATATCGTTTTCTATACTTGATTGACTAATATCATTCCGATTAAAAGCAAATTCATATACTTTATTATATGCTGAAATGAAGTCCTTAAGATCAATTCGAATAATACATTCATCACAAACAGCATCTAATAGTTTATTGATATTAGAGTGTAATATATTGTCGTGATTTCCACAGTTTTCATGCTTTCTTAACGCTTCATGAAGCGAAAACAGCTGAGTTTTAAAAAATGTGTCTGTAAGATCTTCAATTAGCTGAACAATTTCAGAATCATGACAGGATATTAAAATATGGAAAGGAGACGGAAAACCTCCATCTGAGTGAATTAATTGACTGAATTGATTTAAAAAATCTGTCATATTGATACATGTATATTTTTTCTCACTTTTTACAGTATTTTGAGCCACAGGATCATGTACTCTAAGAAGAACAATTGGAATAATATCTTCACTTAACAAATCATTAAATGGTTTTGTCAAAAGATTCAAAGAACATAACGAAAGAGGTACTATAACCAACACAGGATCCTCAACATTTTTCAAAACAGTGATCATAAAATCATCCAGATTTTCATCGTTATATAATTCCGAACCCAAGTAACTACTCCAAAAGTATTTGGAATGATACCTAGGCAAAAGTATTTCTCCCTCCGAGCTTAATAAGAGATGGTAAGCAAGTTGTTCAAGTAAATTACAAATTCCATCCCTCCCATTTACTGAAGAATAACCAATATATGGGAATGTAACTAAAAAGTATTCACAAAAATTTTTAAAAAGCGCACAAGGATTAAAAATATTATTAAATGTCAATGAGTGTTTCACACAGTATACACCAGGAAATTCTTTATTAGAAGTTATATGATCTTTATTTCCACAGTAAATACATTTTAAATCTGATACTAAATTATTAACACAGCCCTTAATAATATTTCTTCTATTTTTTGTTCCACACATAGACTTAAATTCGTTTTTAGACGGCATACTCCATGATGACACTTCTATAAGTGTATGATATGTAATAACCTTTTCAATCTCATCAAGATCATTATTTATTGCTGATATAAGATAATCATCCGGAGAAACAAGGTTTGAAGGATTATAGAGATCACAGGTAAACCCGTGAAACGGTTGCATTCTGACATTCACTGCGAATAAGCATAAATTAGGATTTTTAACATCTAAACTATCATCATGTTTAGTTGTATTCAATTTTACAGGCGAAAATATTGAAAATTGGTAGACAAAAGATCCGATAATGCTGGCTTTATTTAAGATGTCAGGATAATACAGAGGCAATTCTTTGTAATAGGTCAGACAGAAGTTAGTTGAGAAAGCTAATCTACAATTTTGCATAGCCTTAAGATTGATTAAGCACATGAATGAAGAGTTTAAGAGGCTCTTCTTCCAATCGTGAGAGTTCACATTAGTATCTTCACCAAATTGAAAAAAAAGTGTTATATTATAATCAGAAAACTTATGAGCTTTAACAAGGCTTCTCTTAAAAATAAAATGAAATTTATTAGTTTCATTATCTAAAGATATACTCGTAGGGTTTCCAGGCCATCTAACAATCATTTGATCCAATGGTTTCTTTGTAATAAAAACCATCACATTGTATGAACTTCTATCATTTCTTTGAATAAAACATTTACACGAACTGTGAAAGTTCTGAAAACGAACCAACCCAAATGGTTTAACAAGGTTTCGATCAATAATTTCTGTGATATTTGCACTCGCAGTTTCGTTGCGATTAAACTTATTTTTGAATGTTGAAATAATATTCCCTATCAAATCTAACATGGTCTGGTACCTCCTATGTCCAGGAGTACCACAAGAAAATCCGCATGTAATTTTAAGGCTATGGGAAATACCCATTACTTTTACGACACATAAGTCATAAGGGATAGAAGCTTGATCACTAATGTTTATTATTAAAAAATTATATCAAAGTTACTATTTCAGTAATTTAACGAACATAGCGTTTTGAACAAGGTGAAAATCAGACCATGATTCCAAAAAATTAAAAAGTACCATACGTGATTTTTCAAGGTTGAACTCACTGAACTTGAATAAGTTACCATCATAAACAAGATGCAAATTACATCTAAAATAAGTACAAAAGAAGCAATTATAAACTCGTGTGGTAGAATAATATGAAAGACATGACAATGAAGCCACGTTGACCTATACATATATATTGAAGAAAATAATAGAATTAACCAATTTCTATGATCAATACCCAAAAATTTAGCCCAGGTATCTATAAAAAGACGCCAGGCTTCATTGTCAGATATTCTAAGAGGTAAATAAATAAAACAACTTAGAGAAACTTTCGCTTCTGAAAATTTGCAACATAGTTCTAATCATAACGATAAAAATATCAATTATGATAATTACAAACGATTTTTCGTCAAATGCTTCAAAGATACTTCCTTGAATCATTCTAGAAGATGACTCAAATATAATTGAAATTTTTTTCAGCGAATGGATAAGGGACAAAACGTTGTCCACATATTGGTTTCTAAAAATCAGAAAAAACAGAAAAAAACAACTCTTCCACAAACTCATGGAACATACTCAACTCAGAAGGACTTGTATATTATGGAAAACAATAATAAAAATACCTCAAAGTTCGAAAGAAGTCTAAAGGTGAATTTAGCCTTTTAATTAGTGAATAACATCGGATTTCAAGACAGACATGAGTACTTTGATTGAGATTAATGGGCCATCCCTATAAAAGTTAGATTAAGCTATTACATATATACAGATTTGGCGATATAATGAATATATACATGAGAAAGAATAGGAAAAGTGAGGCGTAAAGTAATCGTGTTTTTTTCTATATATGTGAGAATAATCAATGAGAAATTCATTACCAAGCTCAATTTCATGTACATTATAACCTTCCCTAGTTTTAATAATGATAAGACTGAAGATATCAAGAATTTAATAAATAAGAAAAAACTTCCCAATTGGTATATGTAAATCAAATTCACGTAATTTCCAGGTATATTCTTTGAAACCATCTTTCATAAGAGGAATAGATCTATCAATATAAAAAAAGAATATCATTCATGAAAACTCAAATGGTAAATTTGTTCGCTTTAAAACTTCCCGGCAAAGAAATATTCTGGATACAATATGTGGAAGGATTTTTTCTATAAGAATAAAATTTCATGAAAGAAAATCTTACTCTCTTTTCTCGGTGGATCGTCTCTACTAATCTATTAATGTTACAGCTCGATAGGCTTAAAAAATATATTAATAAAAACTAACGAAATAATTTGCACCAAGTAAGATACCAGATGTAGTCGATGAAAATAGACTCATAGCAGATATATTAGGAGCGAATCCGAACCAAAATATATATTTTATTAGAATAAAGAATACTTTTGCATTGACAACCTTTTTGAACCCAATAAGATAAACGAGCACGTTGCAGCCAAATGATATAGCCTCTTTAATATTGATAAAATTTTTTGCAGTTTCGGTGTCACGAAACAACCATCAGTTAGTACGATAATTGCTTCAGAAATATTAATACTTAAAAGGAAAAACCAGATGTTTGAGTGTCATCCAGAGCATAAAGTGAATCAGTTGATCGCTTAATTACATATGAAAGAGTTTTGTTTACACAATTTTCATTTGACTAAAATAACAGGAACTGAATTTAAATAAAAATACAGAAAGCATAGATATTAGCCATTCCAACAATAGATTTAGACGAAACTTTAAAATTTTTAACATCGAAGGTAGATTTTCAGGGGTTACAAGACATCCTTGAATCAGGATCTACATAGATTATATAACAAATTCATAAATAGATCATCACAAAATTGGTTGCCAAAAATCATAAAAATTCGATCGCCAATATGTTGTCTTCAATAAAAAAGTAAAATTCCGATTCTGGTCTATTTTTCTGTGGCAAGATTATCGTATTGTTTTAAATAATACAAGCCCAGTCTTATTAATTAACTTGAAAAGAATTTGATGATAGTAATAAATTTATGGTTAATAATTTGCAAACAAAATAAGAAAAACAGTAATTTGATGCTAAATAAACCGAGTATATTGAAAACTAATAACGAAACTATTTAACTAATATAAATATTTACAGATTAAAACTCCATTGAGTCCTTAATTGATTAAATAATAAATTTAAATTTTATGAGATGTTTATTTAAATAAAAATTACGACACATCTATATTGAAATAAGGTGCAGCATTTAGTGAACCTTAAACCTATTCAGATATCAATTGAAAGGTTTCTGATTTCAAGGATTTAAACAATACAAGCCATTAGTTCAATAATTATCCGATTTTTTTGGTAATTGAAAATCAAGAAATAACATTTATCAGAGTTACAATGGTCCCATCAAAGCAGCTGATAAAATCTCTTAATTATCGTTGTTAATTCAACAATGTGTCTATCCGTTTATTAACAAGCATAAAAAACTTTACGGTTACATTTTGCAGAGTAAATCCATTGTTAAATTATTCTTGAACTCCTGTTTTTAATTCGAATATTTTTCATCTAAAAAAAATTTGTGGTCACTACTTTATGCAACGATCAAGTTAAAAATCATTTATATAAAAATCTAA
Source organism: Sphaeromyxa zaharoni (assembly GCA_001455285.1). NCBI lineage: Eukaryota > Metazoa > Cnidaria > Myxozoa > Bivalvulida > Sphaeromyxidae > Sphaeromyxa > Sphaeromyxa zaharoni. The sequence goes on from LDMZ01066137.1 coordinate 14,567, forward strand.
TTCAGTTCAATTTATGTATATATTTTATAATTATGATATGAATCGGAAATTTCTTAGGTTTATAGACACGAATACTAGATATTATCGATATTCTTTAGTAAAAAAGCATATGTAATTTTGTTGAAAAAACCATTTTTTAGGAATTATAATAAACACATTATGAAAAGACTATACAGGTACCAATAGCTACTACCACTAAGTTTTTATCCTTTTTTGACTAGAAAAAATTTTATTATGCCAAAACATTAGTTATTAATCAATTAGCTAAATAAACTTCTCCAAGCAATGATAAATTTTAGTAATGGCGGAATTCTAGTTATGATTTACACATTCTGACTACACCATCAGATGAAAGTATAAAAATTAAATTTTAAAATAAGTTACAAATTTCAACTAACCTTACACTAGATAAATATTTTTGATGTAGGTCAGTTAATATCATATCATGGCCGAAATAAAACCGTCAAATATAAAATATTTAGAAAATATCGTTTAAAAAATTATTTTTACATATTTATTAATTAATTTATAAATCAAATTTTAAATATTTGTCAAAACCGAAAATAGTAGTTTAGAAAGCTTATATTATGGAAAAAAGATACATTTATCAGACTTATTGCAATGATCTGTTAATGAAATGACCAATTGGAATATTTGCTATTTTTTCTACGTCATAATCATAAAAAATAGCCTGAATAAAATTTACATATATTCACATACAAGTCATAAAAACACTCATTAACTACAATTATAAAGGTAATAACCAATAGACTTTAAAACTGCATGTAACATAAAAGCTTAAACATGGAATAAATTTTCTGAATACAAAAACAGAACCTCTTGTTAGCAAAGGATAAATAGGGCGAGTTCTATAATGTGTAGATTATATAATGGTAATAAAACCGGATGAAGCAGCTAATACATACTATCTAGCAAGATGGACGGCTGTACAAAGAATTTTTAAAAAACGCTTTACATATCATTTCATCTTTTTTGTGTCAAAGGCAAAGATGTAGGAGCTGCTAGCATAAATTGAGTCAACATTAGAAAAGATTTAAGGTCAATATGCCGACAAATCAATTGGTTTAACGATTGGACATAGACCTTTCACTACTTATTATATCAATACATGGATTTTCTAATTATTAATTAATCTATTTGTTAAGAATTAAATTTTCAGTATATATTTGAAAACTTTTGTGCACCTTAAAAACTCCACATAGAATGAAAATATCTTTTGTCAATACAAGAAAAACATGAGCTTGCAAAGTATGACTCACTTACTGCCAGCATAATTCTTCAAGTATACCTAACATAGGTACTCTACACAAATATTATCATTTCCAAAAAGTTATACGATACTACTGGAACTCATAATGCTAATCTATGGCTCTTGATAAAAACAACACAATATAACGTTAATAGGAGGTTATGAAAAAATTTTTAAGTTGAAGTTCCTGAATCATGAAAAGAAACACAATATTCTAATTGAGGGAGAAAAACTGATTGCATAAAATTAATTTAAATCATAAATAAATAATAATATATATGAAAATCAGGTCACATTCAAATCGATCCAACGCCATTCCTAAAAACGAAAAAAAACTAATTCAATAGTTTAAAAATACCAACCTGACGCTTGATTTTAAATTGTAATTTTTCATAAAATTATTTTATAAATTCAATCAAACCTAATATTATAGAGAGATTCAAAAATGAAAAATTTTTTAAGAATTTTGAATGCAGCCTATACAAGATTCACAGAAGATAACTAATGTCTATCAGATATTAGGTAAAACTGGCATTCCAGTGAGATGGACGCTCGATGATATATAGTAATTCTTCACAAAATATTTTATATAAATTTTTACACATTAATTACTTTCATGTTGCAAATGATTTTTCCTTCCTCTAAATGACACAAAATTTTAAAGTTTTGCAACGATTAAAATGAGATGACACACAAGCTGATAGTTATTCGGTATGTTCAGGGGTGCTACAGTTCCTCATCATCTAAAAATGAAAAAAACGATATTACGGATCTTTCATAATCTATACTTATATTTATATAACTAAACTTCAGTAATAAGCCAAAATTTAGATTCTTTATTTTTTGAACTTCAATCTAAAAGCAGCAAAAAGCTTAAATACAAAAACTGGGTTAATAACCGTAAATACTAAAAAGATATAAAATTATTAATTTATGAAATAATATATTAGTTTTTAAATCTAAATGTTATTTAGAAATAGAATAGTATTACAAGGGGTACATGTCAAAAGTGTCAAGATATAAGTTTAGGATATCGTAGTAGATTAGGTATAGAACAACTATTAAATCTAGAAACATATAAAAAATTTGAAGCAATTTTTCATATTTAAAAATATCTTAAAAGGTAAATAAAATTTTATCAGTTCTACAATATAATGATAATGAGTACAGCCATATAAACAAAGAAAAATATTATAATGGAAAGAAATAATCGAAAAAACTCTTCGAGATGAATGTTATAATTTCTATTCTGTTAAATATTTTTATTCCGAATCTATACAATATATTAAGGAATAAGGAGGTTCTGGCTTTTGAAATTTTAATATACCTTTATTCTTAACGTTTTATATGTTTATGCTATGTTATTAGAGCAAAGAATTCTATCAAAAAGGTTAAATTTTTGTATGCAGTTTAATATAATTGGTTTCACAATTCCAAAAATGACCTACTTTAATATATAGGAAAATATTTTCCAAATTCTTAATAGAATACAAGGTTTTAGCACATATATCAATTTTATACCTGACGTGAAGGTGGGAGCAGTTTTGATGATGCAATTACTGAAATATATAAATCTGGAACAAAATCATATCCGGGAACTAACTCATTCTATTTTTATTCAATATCGTGATAAAAATTAAAAATTACTCTTGTCAATAAAGAATCCAAGCAAGAACACAATGTCTCATATATCTTTTCGAAAACAATACCGCTACCATCACAATCCTTTATAATCCAATTTAAAACAATCGTAAATTCAAAACCATGTATAGAAGATAAGACGCAACATCAATACAAAATACAACTCTGTACGTATTAGCAATAAAAGAAACATGTGTCTCAGATATAATTCTGCAAGGTTCTGTGGGATCTCGGTTAGAATCAAACGGAACAATAGTGGTAATTTGAAATTCTTCAAACGAATCCTTAAAAATAACCACAATATCAAAATTTTTATACATCACTTTGAGGAAGTTTAGCAGCAGAAACATATTTATTCAAGTTTTGTATAAACCATTGAATGCGTGTACTTAAGGATATTCTATACAATGATCCAACTTTTATATAAATGTGCTTAGCCGCATCTTCCTAATAACAATAAAAAATTTCCCCAAAAATCATGAACATAAATGTTTAATGGTTCTCCCATGCAAGATAACAAAAACAAAATCAAAACCACTAAACGCTCCTTAAATGAGCATGTGTGGACCTGGTCTGGTTTATGCGCTTAATTGGTGTAAACCCTCAGTTCCTCTTTTATTATTCCTCTATTTTTTAGTAATCGAAGCTTTTGAACACGTTCATCATCTTTTATGGAAAGTTTTTGAGTGGGTCTGTGATTTCTTTTGTATGTAGACATACAAGCCAATTTAATCAGACAGTGATTGCGTTAAATTTCTTTTATTTTCTCCAAATGGATAACTGGGGGTCTGATGTTAAAAATTTAAAGAAAAAACGGCTAAAAACTCATGTCACTGTTATCGGATATTTGGTAACTAGTATTTTAATATATAAAATTGCATATATTTTATGTTGCGTTTAATTTTTTTAAATCCCTGCTTAGACTTGAACTTCAAAATATATGGTAGCGAACTGTGATTGCATCGAAGGTTGTGGTTTTGCTTCAAAAAATATTCGTCATTGGAGTCGACATCGGAAATGAATCTCCGAAACATTTTCTTTTATTAATCTAGAAAATAAATTTTTTAATAAATTAAAAGTTTAAGAAACTATCTGGAAAGAAATGTAAATTATATATTCAATCAATGAAACTCAAGCTATTCTAAGTTTGATTGATCAAAGGTCTCATTAATTGGAAAATTTTTTATTTTGATTGCTTTTTATTTATACCTAAGATGTTTGATCATCTCAAATCTCACCGGGAAGTATGGAGATGTTATCAACTTCTTCGTGTAATCAATTTTTACCAGATCTAAAATATATTTTGCTTAAATATACTTTAATCTGAGAAAAATCCAAAACCCATGATCTGAACTTTTCGTTAAGGTTTAGTTGAAAATAATCTATGCATTAATCTCTTATATAGTATCACTCATGGATTAGAACTTTTTAACGTAAAAAACGGTAAAGAAATATGTGCACAATCAGAAATATTAAAAATCAACTTACACTCGTATGGTTTATCTAAACAGTAGATCTGGATTAATCATGTTGTAACTAACTTTTAAAAGATTGTAAAAACTTCTTACGTTTTTTACTGAGAACCAATATGATTAAATTGTACCTTAATTAATACAGTATTATATTTTGAATAATTATACTATGAATTTTTGTAAGCCATACGAGAATTTAAGAATATAGTTAAAGACCGTTAGATTACTTTTTTAAGAGGGAAAATTTAGCATAAGATCTTTATTGTATATTTTAGCGAAAAAATTACTTTATAATTCAATTAATATTTTTTTTCTAAGCTATGGAGGAAAAAACCTTTACCTGCTCCTTATACTTTTGAAGGCGGTTCAGTAGGGTAGGACTTACCTCCAGCCCGCTTTCGCGTCAGGATAGGCGCCAGCCACAGCTTTCCAGCGCATAGTTCAATTTATATAGTTATAAGTTTTTGTTGGATTTTTCTTTCATGTATAATTTATCTTTAATTCTGTCAAGTTTGAAGACAATTTTTCATTGAATATAAATTTCCTTTTGGATGATTATAACAAATTATTCAATACTATTAAAGGATAAGAGAACCTTGGTCGTAGGCAACTTTCCATTTTTCTAGCATGTTATTATTTCGATTGACAGTTGTTTTAAGGTTTGTTATCGTTATAAATAATAAAATTAAATTTTCCAATGGATTTATAAGAAAAAAATTTTATAATTTACCAAAATCTTTTTTTTTGATTAGTAAGAGATTACATAAACTTGAAATGCGTCCAATATTCTTTTGGTATAAGATTGTTGGGGACCCTATATTAGATACTCTTTTATCCGTATTCATACTGCTTTTTTTAAATTCTGAAAATTATATAAGCTTGTTTTTGAGTTATATGTACCATCGTTTATAACTATTTCAAAATTTATTTATACTTGATTATTAAAGAATTCCAAAAATCAGTTTTGATGTATCTATGCATCAAGCTGAATATCACGATCATTATTATTTCATGAATTAAGACATATTTGGGGTGTATTACATATGCGCTAAACAGCTCTTAAACATTTTTTTGTATGCCGACAACTAATTGGATTATATATTAGTATGCTATTGTGTGATTAACCTTTGATATTGTCGTAACCGCACGGACGGCATCGTAATCAGAATCTCTCAGGGGAAACGCCTTAGGCATCAGATTATAATTATTAATATATATATATATATTTATGCTTATGCGAAACTTCTCATTTCACAAGCCAGCAGGAGGCCTTTCCTGCATCAATTTCTTCATGCGGAACTCCCGAGCTCCGCATAGGACTACAGCAATATATATAATAAACATGTCTAATTAGGTGCCCCTAGTTCATTATTCAATACACTATCGTTCGTTATTTGTCATTTATACTATACCCCGCATCCCTTCCTCCCTCTGGTCGCATTCCACCACAAGCTCCTTGTATTTGATAGAGTACGAATCTAACGTGCGCGTTCTCTATTTTACTTGCTTTCATTAAAACTAAAATTATTTTCAATTAATTTAAAAGTTGGCTGTTCATAGTCTGTATTATCTACTCTGTTGATAGGTATTCCCACGTTCGAAAGCTTTAAACAATGCATAGAGTCATATTTTACAATTTTGTTTTCACTTCTAATTTTAACGACCTTTCCCGAATATTTAATAATTTACCATCCTTTTTTCAAAATTATAGTTTATTTTGCCCTTTACCAACATTTTTAGCAACACATAATTTCCATTTAAACGTTTTTTATATGAGTTATTTTTATAATTAATATTATTTTCTTTTTTTTATTTAACCAGCTTAGATTCTATTATATCATAAATATACGAGATATTTAGTCTACTGTTTAGTAACTCCCCTAACATATCCCGAGATTTTTTTTCTGAAAAAATAAATTTTGTGCCAATCTACCAAACATATCTTCAAAAAGGGAGATTTTAGTGAAAAAATGTTTAAATGTTTTATAAGCGTAAAACAAGCAATTAAATAATATCTTCACATTTAGATTCTTTTTCCAAGGTTTTCCGAAGTATACTAATTGCTGTAAAGTTTGTATGTTCAATCATCCCATTATCTTAAGGTTGATATTCCGACGTCTTCTGCTATTAGGTATTCCACGTGCTTTGCAACTTTTCAAAATATGTGAGACTCAATGTTTCGACCTTTGTCAGAATTTATCATATACGGGAAACCAAACCTAAAGACTTAGAGAAAATATTTTGTCGTCTAACAAACTTAAAGAATGTTAAAAATCGCTTGCAGAAGATAGCAAATAAATGGCACAAAGGGGGCAACTAATGAAGAAGCAAAAATAATTAATGACGTCATCATATATTTAAAATTTTCACACATTTTAAATTTATTTGAAAATATGT